>JAMQGT020013377.1:0-36955 GCA_024447675.2 Pterophyllum scalare
ATAAAAACTAAAGAGATAATTTGGCTATATACACACATAATCTTGTGAGTGCAGTGACTGTGACAGTAAATATAAATCTGGAGTATAATGAAGTATATATGTACAATGTATATGGACAGTTTTATGTACAGTTGTACGCACACATACTAAATAAATACTGAATAACTGAATGACACAGGTGAACCACAGTGTCACCTGTTAAGGGAGGAGTTATAGAGTCTGATGGTCACAGGTAGGAATGACCTCCTGTGGCGCTCTGTGGTGCATTTTGGTGTAATGCAGTCTTTCCCTGAAGGTGCTCCTGTGTCCCATCACTGTGTTGTAGAGTGGGTGGGAGCCATTGTCCATAATGGCCTGCAGCTTAGACACCATCCTCCTCTCCGACACTGCCATCAGCGAGTCCAGCCCCACTCCCACCACATCATTGGCTTTGTGGATCAGTTTGTTGGCGTCTGCCGCCCTCAGCCTGCTGCCCCAGCATGCAACAGCATAGAGGATGGCACTCGCCACCACAGACTCATAAAACATCCCGAGCATGGTCCGGCAGATGTTGAAGGACCTCAGAAAATAGAGACAACTTTGGCCCTTCCTGTATAGGGCATCAGTGTTCTTAGCCCAGTCCAGTTTGTTGTCAGTGTGTCCTCCCAGATAACTACGGTGTCCACACTGACCCCCCTGATGGACATAGGGGCCACCGGTGCCTTGTCTTTCCTCAAGTCCACCACCAGTTTCTTTGTCTTTGTCACGTTGAGCTCTAGATGGTTCAGCTCAGTTCAAAGTCCTTCACCGTCATCCTGTACTCATCTTCATCACCCCTGCTGATACATCCAACTATTGCAGAGTCATCAGAAAACTTCTGAAGGTGGCAGGTCTCTGAGCAGTAGCTGAAGTCAGAAGTCAGAGCAATTGCTGTTGTTCAGGAGCCACTTGAGCCTCCATTTGCATCTTTTACAGTTTTTCAAGGGTGACAGACTTTGGCTTAAACAAAACCATCGTGGGGCATTTTCCATGGAAATATGCCCTTGTTTAAACAGAAACTCTTTGAATATTGACTTTATCACTGGCATGGTGTCTTCTGAATGATTCTGGAATATGACAGTGGAACATTGACATATTTATCTAATAGACTCCAAATTGTTCATGGAAGTGGGGAGTCTTCTTCACACACTAAGGTTAATTATAGAGTTCCACAAGGTTCTATACTAGGTCCAAACATGCTTCCCTTAGGCAGTATTGTTAGAAAACAATGCATAAATGATTGACAAACTGGTGCAGAGGTCTAACTCTGTGCTGGGATGTCCTCTGGAGTGTGTGATGGTGGTGGGTGAGAGGAGGATGTTATCAAAGCTGACATCCATCATGGACACCCCCATCACCCTCTGCATGAGACCGTGGGTGGTCTGAGCAGCTCCTTCAGTCAGAGACTGAAACATCCTCGCTGCAGGAAGGAGCGCTTTCACAGCTCATTCATCCCAACAGCAGTTAGACTGTACATGATGTCATCATGATGTCATGAGTCACCTGGACACTTTACCTCCACTGCCATCACTTTATCCATACAGCACATATACATCTTATTTATTACACTACCACCCATATAATGCATACCGTGTATGCTGTGTACCTTACACCCAGCTACAAATGTATATAGTGTGTTTGATATCTGTATATAGTGTTTGATGTGTGTATATGTGTGTTTATGTATATGTGTATTGATATATATGTTATGTATATAGTGTTTCCTATTCTTTTTTTATTTAATTTGTTTTATTCACCCTTTCGTTTTTCTCTGTACTGACCTGCTGTAATGTGCAAATTTTCCCATTGTGACATCATTAAAGTTTTATCTTACCGGACGCGGCGCTCGCTAGCAGTATGTCCGGGAGCTGAAGTAGAGAAAAAAAATAACAGCTGAAATTCTCAGCACAGCGAGCACAAACACGCAGAGAGCGGTGGAGGCGTGGGAAACATGTCAGCGATCATCCACTCAGTGTCAAAGGGAATCCGTCACAGCGACGGAGAACTGAGGGGGTTATTTCCTGATCCACACTCCATTCCAGTAGGTGGTGCTAATGCAGCTCTAAGCTGGTTTGGTCAACCGCAAACCCACAAGAAGAAGAAGACGACGGAGAACTGTAACGCAGCTAATGTGGGTCGGATCGGATAGCCTTTTTTTTATTTCTTTTCGATATCCGATCCCGTAATTTAGGCCGGGATCGGACTGATACCGATACTGAATATCGGATTGGCGCATCCCTAAGCTCAACATGTTGAAACGTGCTCTGAAGAAAGCTTCAGTGAAATGAAGCTTCTATCACAGGATTCATGTGAGCAGCAGATGAACTTTTGACCTGTCGCTCTCTAATGTGGACCATCAGCAGCTCCGGAGCAGGTTAGGTCTGCAGCCACACTCTGCGATAACTGACATCATCATCTGGTCTCCATATGATATTAATGATGATCATATTAATAGGCCATATTTGAGACCTGATAAAAAACAAACTGGATTGTTGTCACATGTACAGGTGCCAGTTTATAAGGTCCCCTAGATCACAGCACTGAGTGTAATGAAACAGGCCTGAATCCTCCTTCATGAGGTTTAGAGTTCAGGTTGTGCTCAGTCTGTTTGAGCGCTGCTGTTTGCTTTAATAGTCATAGCTCCAGCTGAGCTGCAGTGGAGATGAACATCTTCATGAAGCTGCTGAGGATCATTTGACCACAATGACATGAGTGACATGACGAAGCCAGATGTGAGCAGAAGGATTTGAAATCCAGTCCTGGATCTTATGGGGACAAACCCATACAGGGGAAATCTGATCTCTCTGTCTAGATCCTGTCACTGCTTCACTGCAGCATTCTGAACCAGCCCAGTGACATCACTGTGACATCACAGGACTAAAAATGGGCTTTGGGAAGTAAAATTACTTGAGTTGACATTTTTTTCAGATTTTTATTGAACCTTTCCAGGATTTTACAACAACACTCAACAGAAAGAAACCAGCTTTAGAAAATGTGGATCAAAATACATGAAACAAAAACTAACATGAACTTTTTTATAGATTATAGAGATAAACTAAGAAGGTTCCCTCAAACATCTGCACACAGCTTCAGTTTTCTTCAGTTTGGGGTCAATAACTTTATTAAATATTTATAAAAGGCACAGCACACATTACACCATCTGATCTTTAGTAGATGTGAAACTACATTTAAAAAAGTGAATGAATAATCTTTTCCTCTTTAAATCAGGGTATCAATTATTTCATTATTTTTTATCCATATGTTTGTTTAATGTGATTTCTGCTGCGTTACGTGCCTGTTACCTGTAAAAGCTCCTACAAGAACTTAAGTTTCACAGATGGAATCTTCCAAAAGGTGTTAATAAAGTTTTATCTAATCTAATCTAACTTAATCTAATCTAATACAGCCAAATGATCCAATCCCACCCACCGGACTGCTTTACAAAATTGAAATTATGAAGGAGGAGCAAAAATCAGGAACTTTTCTTCTTTTGTTACTGAAGTCATTTTGAAACGACTGAATGAAAATTCAAAACAACCAAAAATACAAAACTATTACAACTCTAGTTGATGAATTATTGTAGTTTAAATCCCCACTCTGAGAGAAAAAGATGAAAGATAAACCTTGCTGTGCATATCCCTAGCATACTTGCTAGGGATGTTCCTGGCCACTAATTTAATAGTCAACTAAACAAGGGAAAAAATTAGACTAACCGACTAGCCTAAAACTAAGAAACACTCAGATATTAAATAATTTTTTTGCCTGTTTAATGGACAATGTCAAAGCTGTGTAAACAAAGGCATTTGAAACCATTAATCGCCTTCTTTTATGATGAATCGCACTTTATATGCTGCTTAACTGTACAGCACTGTAGATCGCGCATTATGAACACTGCACGTTATACTGCAAACAATAAAGAATATGAAAACGATGTTCACGCATCAATGAATATACTGAAGAAAATAACATCTGAAAAACGAATAAATTGTGACTTAAAAGTGTGATGCATTGTGCCGCGCATTATCAACGATGCTCGTTGACCTACAATTAATGACACACTTCAAAACAAGACAAACACACATCCATCCATTTTCTTCCTCCTATCCGGGGCAGCATCAGACCTCCCTCTCACCCTGCCCCCTCCTCCGGCTTAGCCCTGATTCAGGCTTCAGCTGCTACGACCTAAATGGCCGATGTCGTTGCGTTTACACCTGTGCAGGTGCATTGCGTGTGTTAATTACCTTTTGGTTGTGTTCCGGTGTTTTACATGCGATGTAGGCCAACAGAAACATAAAATGCTGGCACTGTTTTCCCTCCTGGGTCCTACTCTCAGTGTTTTCAAGGCACAAACACATTTGTCCCACTAGTTTTAGGGAAGGAAGGGTGTTTCTTTGGAGGTGCGCTTACGTTATGGCATTTTTCTATAATGATGTAAGAGCTGGTGGCAGATGGCTGCATAAGATCTAGGACAAACATTTACCAGCATTGCGTTTACTGAAACCTTAATAATTAAGCTAACTGACTAGTAACAATAGCAACGACTTGTCGGCTAGTCGAGCAATTGCGCACATCCCTAATACTTGCATAATCCTAAATGTGAGATTCAGGATTATAGACTGCAAGTCCAGAAATCGGAACTAATTCATCAGATGCAAGTGTGACATTAGCTGACAATCTTTACAGGAGATTCCATCGGAATTCTGTGGAGTCGGATCTCAAGGGTTTTAAGTTTGACCCTGTGACCAGAAGAGGATCTTTGTGTGTCTGCAGATTCATTGTGATCCAGTGATGGTGATGAGTTCAGCTCTGCATGATCACTCTGATGTTTGGGCAGAGCAGATAATGAAGTGAATGTTTTTGCACATTGGTAACAGTGAAACAGTTTCTTTGCAGCGTGGTATTGTTTGTGTCGGGAGTATGAACCGAGATTCTTGAAGCTCTTGTCACACTGCTCACAGCTGTAGTTCCCTTCAATGTGTGTACCTTCATGAATGTTACGATGGCCAGATTGTGAGAAGCTTTTCTCACAGTATCTGCACTTGTATGGTTTCTCTCCTGTGTGGACTCGTTTATGTGTTTTAAGCTCACCTACAGTGGCGAAGGATGACTCACACTGGTCACAGACCTGCTTTTTAACCCCACTGTGAAAAAGTTTATGAAGTTTTAATTTACTTATTGTAGTGAAGCTTTTCCCACATTCTTTACAGTAGTTCAGTTTGTCTCCAGTGTGTATACGCTGATGTAGTTTTAGGCTCCGTTGATCATTGAAGGTTTTCCCACAGAGGTCACAGCGAAACGGTTTCCCACCACCACAGCGAAGACAGGGCTGAGAAGTGGATCCATCTGTGTGGCTCTGCTCCTAAACAAAGACACAAAGACAGTGTAAGTCAGAGACTTCCTGCAACATTTTGATCCTTTAGGTCGCCTGGAATAAAGAGCATCTCTGCCAACGTCCAATTACATTTTACTGTTTACATTATAACACTCAGCTTACTGGGATACAATCACTACAATACTACCACCATAATACTGCAATAATACTCATTTAACACTACAGTAACCTTACTGTCATACTAATACACTACCACTGCAACACTGCAATATTACTGTCTTAATGAACTGCCACCAATGTAGTGCTACAATATTAGCCACACTATATTATTACTAATGTGTCCACCCATGGAATAATACTAATGCAGTTAGGGCTGCAACGATTCATCGATTAATTCGATTCTAAAAAATTATCGACACAAATTTTACTGCGTCGATGCTTCGTTTAAACTCTGCAGCGCTCAGTTGTCTCTGTGTAAGCGGCGCTCCTCACTAGCATTAGCAGCATTGTAGTGCTCTGTCGTCTTTTTGTGGGTTTATTGGTGGCTGGCAAACCAACATAGAACTGCATTACCGCCACCTACTGGACTGGAGTGTGAATCAGGCATGCATACACACACACACACACACACACACACAGAGATTGTAAAAAGCTCTCAGATATTGGATCTGTACATGATGTTTCATCTTCTTGTCATTGCCTTCTTCTGGATTTAATGACGGCTGACTAAACCAGCTTAGAGATGCGTTACAGATCCCTACTGGACTGGAGTGGATCAGGAGTTAGAAAAAACCCTCAGATTCTAAAAAGTTCCCAGTCGCTGTGACGGATTCCCTTTGACACTAAGTGGATCATCGGTGACATGTTTTTCCACACCTGCACCGCTCTCTGCCGTGTTTGTGTGTTGTGCTCAGCTGTTATTTTTTCTCTACTTCAGCTCCGAGAACAGATCACTATAACCAGCCAGCTAGCGAGTGCCGCCATTATCACTAGCGATCATTTGGTACCGGAAAGACCCCTTCCCTGTCAAAATATTTTTTATACTTTAATCCCTGATTAGTGACCAAATATAGACCTGCAGTAGTAACATATTTAGAAATACACTTCTACAAAGCATTACAAGATTACGCTCACGCAGCCCCCAGTGTTTCGACATAAACACTGATAACACAACAGCAGCAGTCAGCTGTTTTACGTGCAGTCTGTCTGTGCGAAGAGGTAGTCATTACAGAGATGGTGAGCTCAGGTGGAGTGGTGGCGAACCATTTGAATTTTCCACTAGGAGGTGAAGCACCATTAAACCTTTAGTGGTAAACAGCTGGAGGTCCTGTATCAATCACCTGATCAGTAAAGCCGTTTTTCCATACGGAACGACTCGGTGCGGGTTGACTCAGTCACTCAGTCGACACAACTCAGCACGGTCGTGTTGTGTTTCCATTACGGCTCAAAACACAAACAACAATGGATGAGACAGAGGCAAGCCAACAGCTAATGCCAGTTTAATCTCATCATCATGCATAAGTCCCCGTACAATGTTTTAATGGATGAAGGTCATCATCAAGTATAACCCTATACCCCCGAACATGTCATAATTGGCTCAGTGTACTTCAAAAGTGCCACCATTCTCGGACTTATGGCAACAATTACTGTAATAACACCACAGTAATCCCCTATGTTGTTGTGAAGTGCAGTTTCTCAGCTTTCAGGAACCATTTGAATTTTTCCGATAGGACAAACGGTCGCGTTATTACGGTAATTCAAAGTTCCTTTGATCAGCGGCCTCAGGCTCTGTGCTAACAGCTGTTCGGCTTGTAGTGTCATGAAGGGGGCTGTGTGCTGGGAGGGGTGGACCCAAATAATCAATAAAATACTCGATTACTAATCGGTAGTTGCAGCCCTAATGAAATCTGCTACATACCATAAGCCAGTGCTTCACCTTCTCACATAGGAGCAACAGGATTCAGGTGATGGAGCAATTGTTGTGTGAATGTTGAAATCTTTTTGAAAAAGACTGGATTTCTATAAGTATCGGCAAATATCAAATGTAAAATATCAGTATGGGTATCGAACATAAAAAAGTGGTATTGTGCCATCTCCAATATAAACGTTTGGCACTACAAAAAAGTAATAATAAAAAACACATACCTCACAGTAACTGCACTTGTAGAGTCTCTTTCTGTTGTGGATCTGTTGGTGTTTCTTCAAGCAATATGAAGTTTTAAAAGTCTTCACACAAAAGTCACATTTATAAGGTCTCTCCTCAGTGTGGACCAACATGTGGCGCTGTAACTGTGATTCAGCTGCAAACAGTTTGCCACACTGATCGCAGCAGTGAGCATCACGTTTGTTGTGAATGCGTAGGTGTGCATTTCGGTGCCCTGGCAGGCCGAACATTTTGCCACAAATGTCACAGCTGTATTCCTTATTTTCAGAGTGGGTAACCTGATGAAGCTGTAAGCTGCTACTTTGAGTAAAACCTCTGCCGCACTGATCACAGCTGTATGGTTTAACTCCATTGTGGATGACCTGGTGACCTTCTAGGTTACTCTTCTGAGTAAAGGAGTTTCCACAGAAGTCACAGCTGGACGGTCTCTCTATCTTCCAGGTATAATCCGTCCCACAGTGATCACACGTGTATTTTTCTTCTTCATTCCTTCTGTGAAGTTTGTCGGCCTCCTGAGAGCGCTGACTTCTCGCTCCATGTTGGTCCTGCAGTGACAGAGATACAGACAGAGGCAGTGAGTGAGATGCTGTCACGGAACAACCTGAACCTTCAAACTTCCACCATTATTATTAGTTTTAAACCTGAGGTTGGAGCATAGCACCAAACACCTGGTACAGGTAAAACCTGCTACGAGCAGATGATTTAATATTATGTCCTGATATGTAAAATCTCAGAACTGACAGAGGGTGTGCTTTCTTTTGACCATGACTGTATCTCTTTGTGACAATAAATAAAGCAGCCATCAGCTCGCTCTCCTTTGAGGCCCCATTTACACAAGAACAGTGAAAAATACTTTTTTGGAGAACGTTTCTGGCCTCAGTTTCCAAATAAATGGATGAAAATGATGCTTTCTGGAAATGCAGTATGGTTGCAGCTCCAGTGTACACACCACCAACTTGTGGCCTGGCAATAGGAACTGCAGTGTTCTCAGCATCGTGTGTTTCTGTTGAAGGAAGGAGTGTAAAAAGCGGCACAGTAGACATACCATAAATATAACAATTTAAATAGAAATATAGTATCAAGAAGCATATCGCAGCATTAATCTAATCAAAAGGTGAAGGTGTTGAAATAACTGCACAGGAGACAGAAATGAGACTGCAGAGCAGAGAGGCAGGAAACTCCTGCTGGATGAGTTAGTGGGAAAGAATGTGTGTTCTGGTCTGATGTTGGTCAGATGAGGCCGGTAGCTGGTGACAGTGACGGCCACAGGAGAGGGAACTGATAAGCATGCTACACGTCCCCCCGCTATACAACGCAGCATCCTGCATATTTCAGTAACTGTAACTGTGTCTGATCCTGTGTGTAAAAGCAGGGCTAACATAGAGAGTGTTAGACAGCTTCAACAACTCTGAACCAGAGTACTCTGTAACCTGTTAGAGATGGCTTTGTTACATTTACTAACTGAGTAAAAATCTGAAATCTTTTCGATCAAAGAACATGCAGAACCTGAAAGGATTAAAGTGATTTTCAGGTTCTCTCACTGTGTAAATGGAAATTGTTTCTGAAATGTTTCCTTATCAATGCTTGAATTTTTGGAAACGACAACAGCAAAAATACAGTTTCCTCTGGAAATGTGTGAATGGGGTCTGAGTTTTAATCACAGTGACAAACCCCACAGGGAAAAATATAAATGTGACCTTTTTATTTGGTCTTGTAGGAACTTCAGTGCTCATTGGGACCATAATAAACCAAAGCAGCAGCAGCTGATGAAGTCACACAGTTTCAATAATAGTGTAACACTGAGGTTTGTCTCACCTGTTGTGTTGAACTCATTGTTTCCTCTGTAGAGGCTGAAAATGTTCCTCTGCTGCTCCGTCAGACTCTCCTCCTCCTGATCATCAGCTGCAGGAGAACAGATCTTTATTAGAAGCTACCACACTGCACTGTTTGGGGGAATGAGCCTTTAAGGCTGCATTTGGACTCATACACTTCTGTGGGATACGGCCGGTTCCAGCCTGCTATGTTAGGGTGGGCATCTACAAACAGTAGGTGGGAAACTTGTTAGAAACAAGGACAGAAGGTCTGAAGAGCCGACCAGTAACCCACAGGTTTGTGGTTGGAGTCCCTGTTCGATCTGGACTGCAGCCGACTGGGAGGTTTTCAGGAGCGCTCCAACAGTTCGGATGAGTATACAGATGCTGTGACGTCCTCCATCAGCTTCTGTGAGGACAGCTGCACACCATCACACACCAGGGTGAGTTACAGTAATGAAGAGCCCTGGTTCACAGCTGAGCTGAGGAGGCTGAGGCCGGAAAAGGAGGAAGTGTTTCAGAGTGGAGACAGAGGCCGTTTCAAAGGTCAGCTTTAGCAAAGCAGTGAGAGGCTAAACAGGTGAACTGAAACAAACTGCAGAACCAGTTTTCAGTCAACGATGAAGGAAATGAGTTTTTATGAAGCTTTAAATACACTCATGTAGGGTTGCAGCGGTAACTGGTCTCACGGTATACCACAGTATTAAAGTGATGGTTATCATACCCTGGGTGTTTGCTTATTACTGCTAGTAAAGGAAAAGGTAAGCCAGCTGAGAATCTCGCACACGCTTGCGCAGCTCCGCTCCGTCTCGGCTGCCCCTTGGCCGGTGGCGCCGCTCTCAGGCACACAGCGGTGAAAATGGCGACAGATTTAACCAGTCTCCATCCTCCTAAAGAAAAGCTAAACTAAAATCAGCAGTGTGGGACTCAGGGCGCATTTTCCTCCTACTTCTCCACTCTGCACCATCTACTTTCTAATTTTCCTTAAAAACATTTTTTGCGTTGTCTGCCGTCTCCATTTCCAGCGCCATGTGGACAAACGTGGCAATATTTACATTTTTTTCAATCTGAGCCATTTGATTGGTTCACGACTGCCATGTGACTCTTCATATCATTTGCTGCCATCATGGCTTCTCCTGCATGTCAGAGAAATAAGAGAAAACAGCAGCCGTCACAAGTGGCCCCAGGCATGGGGACCAGATGATTGGGCTTAAGAAATGGTTCGAGCCCACGTCCGAGGCTGAAAGTAAGTAATCTACTGTTTGCAGCTATTAATTTGGAACACAGAAAAATTAGACCTTTTTAACCTCGCCTAGATTTTTCCTGTTTGTTTTCATGTAACCACACACTGAGTGTAGAAGGTATGGACTGGAAAATATAATGAAGCTGTAGAATGAAGTCTTTTTACCGTGTATTTCAAATTTGATCAAGATGGCCCAAAAACCTGCTGTTTTATAAAGGTTTCTGTGGGTTGATCTCCAGGCGAGGATTTGCTTGAGGCATTTTGGGGACTCTGTGCCACATGTGAGCCAGCCTGTGATATACAAACTTCAAATAGCTGTAACTCCTCAATGCTTCAACATACAGTCATCAATGAGGCTCTAATCAAAGATACTACCCTGAGGAATCCTCTGCTATACACTAATTTACTGATAGTACAAAGTAATTATATACATATAAATCAGAGGTTGCACTAATTTGTAAAAGAAGGAAAATGTTAGGCCTTCATTCACAACCCCCCCCCAGTCTATTTTCAGTGATTCCTTCACACACCCAAAATAAATAAACTGGATATTGATCAAAAGTTACAGTAAATGTAAACTTTACACATACACATAAAATAAAAAACCACAATCCTCCCATTAGTCCTCCTCTGATACACAACTTACAACCTCCTCCCAAACAATTACCCCCCCACACACACACACACACAAACACAAACAAAGCAACTCACACAAAGCATAAAGCTTTTTGTAAAACTTACTGGTCAAAGAAGCTCTGAGTCATTGTCCTCCTCTAATAAAGACCCCGGTGAAAGCCTTAGAGACCCATAACACACCTTCCCTGCCCCCAACTCTGCTCTTGTACATTTCCATATGTAAAGCACACACACACAATATAAGTGGCGCAACACCAGCGTAGGTGATATTTTCTGTGTAATGGTGCATGTCAATACCACCATTACCTGCATATTTACATCTAAACGGCATATAATATGAGAACGAGCTGAGAATAAAACGCTACACGTACCCAGAAACTGGCGGACAAATCTGTGCACGGCTCTGCGGCGGCAGAAGTCACGTGTGTGAAGAGAGCCAGTTGAAAAGCTGGGTGACTTGAAACCGCCGAATTTCAGTGATTCGAGCAAAACTTTAAGACTTTTCAACCATTAATATCTACGCCGCAGATTTATTTACACATTTACAAATCTGATCACAGACAGATCACAATACACACACAGACCAGGATACGCACACACAAATTTCCACACAGATCGCATTGCACACACGCAGATTCAGTTACGGACACACGGAAGCTTTGCTACAATAATAGCCCATACTGTCTCAGTGACCCAACTACAAGCCTAAAGCCCCCCCACTGCACCAGCAGTTCACAGCTCACCAGCTTCAACAATGGGACAGATCTGTTACTCCCCCACCCCAGACTTTCACTTCCTCTCACGTGTTCATCCACAGCAGTTTCTGCTCCAACTTTCTGCCGGCAGACGCTAAACTACTGAAGTTAGCTCGATGCTTACCTTTAGCTGAGCCCGCAGACAGAGTAGCGCTGTTCTCAGGTCAGGTCCAGGAGATCAGGGTGGGCGGATCGATCAATAGTATCGATACAAACGTTGGTAGTAATGTTGGATCGATGCTTTAGTTTGTTTCTCCTCTAAATTCACCTCTTTTCCACCATGAACAAGCAGCTCCGGCAGCTCCGCTCTCCGACCACGCAGCCACACTTTGCTCCGCCCCCTCTTTCCTGCTGTGCTGTGATTTGTTGTTGCGCGGTCACGTGACTCAGCTGCGCTCAGACGCCGAATTCAGCGCGGTCTCATACGTCAACGTCGCCGCCATATTGGATGTGGCAAAATCAATCAATCCAATTAAATGTATTTTATTATTCCTACTGGAAAAATTTGTCTTGGACATCGAACACTAAGCAAGCTGCTACCACAATAATACACTACAACAATAAAGGGCATGCTAAAAATGCATAAAAAAGGTTCAATAAAAACAGTCAAAATGCATTAAAACATATTGCACATGTTGCAGATTCCCACATTTATATTTAACTGAAATTGCTGATCTGAACAACCAGTGATTTATAACGGAAAATCATGAATATTATCAGTAAATAAAACTCCGCCCCCTCATTTGAATATAAGAACATGAAGTAAAAAGAGCTTCAAATGAAAAATGGGGATAAAAAAAATTAAAAGACACTGAAATATGTAAAGTAGCTTTACAAAATAAAAGTGTCACAAAATAAAACTCCATTATGAAATAAAAAAATACATAAATCTTGAAATAAATTAAAATAAATTAAGATAAAAATGTATTTTAAAAATGGAATATTTATTAATAATTTATCAATAGCTGTATTTATTTATTTATTTAATTTTGAATGAAAAAACGGCTCTGGGCAGCAGAAATTATAACACATATAACAACAGTTCTAAAAGGATATGATTATCAGACACTTTTTGGACTGATTATAATGTAGAACTTTAAGTGCAATAACACAGAGGGATAAAAATACTTGCAAAGCGGGTCATTTTGTTATTACCTCCTCAAAGGAAGTTCAGATTTTGATTGCATCTTTGTGCATGTGTGTCATTCTGTCTGCAAACACAATAACTCAAAAAGTTTGAATGAATTTTAATAAAACTTTGTAGGAATGTAGAGTGGGGTCATGTTAACAATCCTTTAAGGTTTGGCTCACATTCAGTGAGGTCTTCACGGCCAACTTCATGATTTATTGATCCAAAATTAACAAAAAACCATTAAAACCCAGAAACTGGTCTGCTGGTGTGTATTGTCAACACACTGAAAGTATTCCATAGATTTAAAATATCATGCCACATATGACCTCTGACCCCTCTTTTGCATTTCCCATCTGGTTTCTTTCAAGTAGACCCTAAACGAGTTTATAGCTTAAATATTAAATGTTTGTGTTAAGGAAAGTATTGTGAAGAGTGAAGAAATTCTAAAAAAATATATATATATGAGCTGCTGCTTTTATGTTCGTTTATCAAACAAGAATGAGAAAAACAATGGAATAAGGAGTTCAGTTATTAAATTTAATTAAGCCATTTTCAAACAGTTTTACAGATTAATCTGGGTCAGGACTGCACACCATGCCCAGTACTGGATATGACATGAAGTACTGGCCTCTTGTTCAACATCTCAGGGTTTCATATAGTCACAGCTTTATCAGTCTTGGTTACAGCATATACAAAACAAACAGAGAATTTCAACAGCTGGGTGTTGAGATGACCTCGGAGTCTCCGTTCTGTCATTGTGTAGTCTCAATGAGTGGCTGACTGTTTGCCCAGACAGAGAGTTCAAACACAAAGTTCCCAATAACACCAAACATTAAGCACTTCTGTGTCATATAATCAGTTATGCTTAAAAACTCATTTCCTTCAAGAGGTGAGAAGAGTCCACATGAATGGAAAATAGCATGAAAATAAAAATTTAATCCAGAGTGAAATCTGGAGCAGAGCAGCAGAATCAGAGGGTTTCAGGCCCGAAGAGCAGCTGAGGAGGTAACGAGCTGCAGGGGGAATGCCGGAGGACAGGCTGCAGGTCCAACGAGCAGAGGTGGGTGAGAAGATAAATTTTGACTGTTCAAATTTTACAGTAATTGAGGTATTTAAATTTCTTATATTTTTGTAGCCGCTTGCCAATTTTAAGTCACCAATGGGTTCAGTCTGTTTCACAGAGAGTCTTTATTTTAGCATAACTAGCACCATGCTTTATCCAAAATTAATTTTTAACATTTCATAATGTTCTCCTTCTACAGTAAATAAATTATCTAGATCAGATCAAACTCAAGGCCCGCGGCCCACATCCGGCCCACGATACAATTATATCTGGACTGTAAAATAATTTCATATGTTAATTATTAATGACCTGTTGGTATGAGGCACCCACACCATGCATACCATAAATCCCATAATGCAGCACAGCAACTGCCATGTAAATCAGTAGAGCTCAGGAATCGTAATGCATTCTGGGTAGTCGCTGCTTGTACCACTCCTTTCTTTTCCTAAGTCCTTATCAATTCTCCTACCCACCTTTCCTTGATCTCGATGAAAATGTCACGAGGTCATGGACAAGAGGTTAGGAAAAGGAGAGGGGGAGGTGCTGCTCTGACTAGATCCAGTAAACTGTAAACAGAGATTCAGATTGCTGAACATTCACCACAGGTTAATGATTGATCTAAAATCATATCAGCATGAAGAAGCTGATCTTTGATTTACAGCTTATGCCTCTTTAAAATGTTTAATGTTTAAACCATCTGTTCTTGAAAACGATGTGCAGTGTGGGCGTCTTATCAGAGTGCAGCAGCTGACCTTTGACCTGCGAGCTGCAGCTTGAGGCTCTTTATGGTTTGAAGTGTTTAATGTGACGGCAGCCTGCAGACACAGAGGACTGAGGACGGAGAAGGATGCAGAGGATTTCCTCTTCTTCTGCACAGACCTGATCCAGTCAGCAGAGAGCTGCAGAGTGAAGAAGTTCCTGGGAAGAAGCTGAGGAAGAGGAACTTTGATTCATGAACTCTTCAACATCAGCTCAGAGCCTTTCAAACAGAGTCTGCAGGCAGAGATCTGTTCTCCTCCATCAGCCCAACAGTCTGTGTGGACGTCAGAGAGGACATCAGAGGCTGCAGGTTGGTACCAGCATCATGAAATGCTCCTCACAGCACAGCTGCTGCTGTTTGATCCTCTTTAACGGAGGAAGCCTGACTGAGATGTTTAGCAGACTGAGTGTTCATGTGGACTCTGAACAGGCTCATGATCAAACTGTAAAACTGGAGTCCTGACACGTGAACCTGCTTCAGAGGCTGGACTCCAGTCTGACTTTGATACTAAAATTGTTTTATGAAGGGTCAGAGTTCATGTTTGTCTGGAGAATACTCTCCAGAATACTGCAGGCTCCTCTGAGCCTGTTTCATGACAGGGAGTCTGACTGTTGGGTAAGGCCTGATTTCACAGTCTTGTTTCAGAACAGAAAGCATTGTTTAAGGAAGCAGTTAAAATCTGCTCATATTAATGAAAGAAGCTGTTTGATCTAAAAGCCTTTTCTGAGTCAAAGTAAAAATACTGCTGACAGGACTTCAAGGATGAGTCTTCATTGCTCAGACGCTTCAGTCCAGCGGCTCAAAACTCTGAGGGTGCCAGGGTGGCTCAGTGGAAGCGTAGGTGGCCATGTATGGGGCAAGGCGAAAAGCAGGCAGCGTGGGTTCAAGTGTATCAGTGTGTGTCAGTGAATGCATCATTGGAGGCAATTTTTATGAATTTCAGGCAGCTGACTACACGCCAAACGCTGCTCTTCCAATGCCTACTTACACTCACACAACACACCCATGATAACATGAACAACTGTTTAAAATTTCTTGTGCTTATACTCTTGGTTTTATGGTAGTGCCTCTGCTTCTTTGCTGATTGCTGTTCAGGTTTGTCACACCATAGTGGAAAAAGCCATCATCAATCATGTTTTTCATATTTTAAGGGCATAGATGTTCAAATATTACTCACAACTGCATTCATTATATTTTACCGTGTGTTTGTTTGACCCTGAACGTCTCAAGGTTACGCAGAAGGTGTTTGTGAAGCTGAACAGAGTTCTGTTCGTGTGTCAGTCTCTGTGCTAAAGTGAGCTACGCGCCATTAGCTGAAGTTTGGCCAGCGTGTTGCAGCGTTGGACTGTAAAGCAGGAAGCAATAGCTGCCTCTTTTTCAGCTGAGAAAATATATGGTTGCCTACAGCTGTAAATCTTTAATGTCATGTTTGAAAAACATTTGACCAGAACAATGTTTCTTTGTGTAAATACTACAGACGGAATATGAACAGTGTTGGAGTCGTTACTCCACCTGTTGCTTTTCTTAAACCTAAACTGACCTGAAACACAAAAGCACCATTTAATATTAACCCGAGGCTACAGTCCCACACGAATCCATATTCTAATGAGGCCACATATACGGTCTCTCTTTTAGTTTTTATGAATGAACACAAAGCCAACAACACAGAGCAAAGCGGAAAAGCAGAACAAAGCCTCGGTGATTGTGCTGCAGAAACATGAGCAGGCTGCAGGCTTCGTGTCCTTTATGTCCACCTGCGTGCAGATAACTGATAAAGAAACAGAGAAACTTCAGTTTCAGAGCTCTTCCTGAAGCTTCTTCAGTGCTCTGTGAGAGGGATCTAGGAGCCTTCCACAGAGTGGGTTCTTTACTCATTCAGTTATTTCACTCAAAACAAACCTAACCTGGACATGATGTTCCTCAAAGGCCTCTAGATACACTTTCTTCAAATGCCGACATGCCATGCAGTGTAAATACATTTGAAAACTATTTCTTTATTGGAAAATGGAGAGGAAGCATTGGGGGGGGGTCAAATTAAAGATGGGTTAGGGCCACAGGAAAGAGGGGAGATGGTGATGCAGTCACACTCAAAACTTATCAAAACAAATATAAGCTCAGTATTAATGATTTGAAGAGATTTAAGTCAATGTTATTTCATAAATAATATCCAGATAGAAAAGGTCAAGATCAATCAAACTTTGACACAGAGTGGGGCTTTAATTCTCTCTGTTGACACTGAGATGAAGCAGAGAAGAAGCAGCTGTTTTGGACAGCACACACGATGAAAGGATGTGAGCATGACTGATGTGTGTTTCCTCTGCAGGTGAAGGTAGAAAGTGTGTGAGAGTTCAGCAGCATGGATCAGTGTGAGGACAGAGAGGAGGGAGCCCCTCCCTCTAAAACCACTCTGTGTGGGGAACATGAGAGCCAGGCCAAAGGTCAGAGGTGAGAGGACCATCTCTAACTGTCCATGACTCTTCTCCATGTCACAGCTCAGCACTCACATCACTGCTGCATCATTATTCACAGGAACCCACCTGGACCTGGACCTGGACCTGAACCTGAACCTGAACCTGAACCTGGACCTGGACCCAGCTGTGTGTCCTTAAAGAGTGACCAGTCTAAACAACGTTTAATTGAATTTAAAGAACAGCCATCTGCTGCAGAGAGGTGAGCTGTTACTATCATGAACTCTTTGACTCTGCTGCTTGATTACTTGGGTTCAACATAGTTGAGCATTGTGATGGTATCTCTTACACTAAGCTGTAAAAATTGTTTTCCAGATTTATTGTCTAAACAAGATTTAATGCTTTTACAGCAGTTACTATAAATATATCTTTAAATCTTTATTTCTAACAGTATTTTTTTTTTAAATGTATTTGATAGCCAAAAGCTGGTCATAACGATTTCTTTGTATTATTTTTACGCTTCTTTATATTTCCTCCAGAGTGGACCAGGAGAGCTCAGAGGATGATAGTGGTCAGTCTGGACAGCAGCATCAAACACAACTGGACTCCATATTTATGGTCAGTACATATACAATAACTACTTTTACAACTATTCTGTTCACAGTCAGCTCCATGCTGGGTGTGTTGGTTTTAACTCAGAAGGTAGAGCTGGTTGTCCTTTATACAGAAGGTTGGCAGATAGATCTTCCTCCCACCTGCATGCAATGGTGTGGTATATTCTGTTATTCCTGTATCCCCACTGGAGAGTGCAGCTATCATATAGAAATCTGTCTCAATTTGTTTAGAAAGCCAAAGGTTTGAATTTCATTGAGGGACTAAGGCTACGCACATAATTTAATTAATTCCTGTGACCCTAGCTTACTTTAAACAGCTAAAGTGATCGAATAATATTCAGCACGTTTGCACCTGGGTGTACGAAAGAAATGCTGCAGAGGTGAACCACCATACAGCCTGGACCAAACCGAGATGTCATGCCATATCTGGCTCCATAGAAAGATAAAGCTAGGTATCATCTGCATAACAATCAAAATGTCTGCTATGTTTTCTGATAATAAGGCAAGCATGTATGATGGAACCAAAGTTGGACCTTTCACAGAATTTGTGGAACTCCATAATTAACCTTTAAAATCCTGTGATGCACTGAGTACTCCACTCCCTATTTTTCCTAGATATACACTACTGCATATTATTAAACACTGACTTCGCTCTCATCCAGTTTGTGTATTATTGTGTTTGTTCCTTCTGGGTGTCTCTGTGCATCTATTCTGTTGCTTCTATTTACCTTTCCCAGCAGCCTGTTGACGTTGTGGAGTGATTGGGTCATACATGCAGTATTGTGTTCCAGGTACTGGAGGAGAACATCATCACTTTCATGAAGAATGAGCTGAAGAGGATCCAGAGGGTTCTCAGTCCAGATTGCTCAGAATGCTTGGATAGTCAGAAAGATGCTGAAGCGCTATTAGAGGATGAGGATGGAGGGCCAAGGAGGAGCAGCAGAGAGGCATTTGTGAAGATTACACTGGACTTCCTCAGGAGAATGAAGCAGGAGGAGCTGGCTGAACGTCTGCAGAGCAGTAAGAGGATTTCTCTAAAGATTTAAGATGGTGGATGAATGGAACATTTACTGATGTCTCAAGATATGGACCAAAATGTATTTAAAAACACTAGACCTGTAAAGAAAGAAATTGACATATCTTGTTTATAAACACTTTTTTGATATTTTTGCTTATTTGCTCCTTTAGGAACTCCCATTGCAGTATGTCAGGGTTACAAATCTGTCTTAAAGGAAAAGTTCCAGTGTGCATTTGAGGGCATCGCTAAAGCAGGAAACCCAACCCTTCTGAATCAGGTCTACACAGAGCTCTACATCACAAAGGGAGGGACTGCAGAGGTTAATGATGAACATGAGGTCAGACAGATTGAAACAGCATCCAGGCAATCAGACAGACCAGAAACAACCATCAGACAAGGAGACATCTTTAAAGGCTCACCTGGAAGAGATGAACCAATCAGAACAGTGCTGACAAAGGGAGTGGCTGGCATTGGGAAAACAGTCCTAACACAGAAGTTCACCCTGGACTGGGCTGAAGACAAAGCCAACCAGGACATCCAGTTCATGTTTCCATTCACTTTCAGAGAGCTGAATGTGCTGAAAGAGAAAAAGTTCAGCTTGGTGGAACTTGTTCATCACTTCTTCACTGAAACCAAAGAAGCAGGAATCTGCAGCTTTGAAGACTTCCAGGTTGTGTTCATCTTTGATGGTCTGGATGAGTGTCGACTTCCTCTGGACTTCCACAGAACTACAATCCTGACTGACCCTAGAAAGTCCACCTCAGTGGATGTGCTGCTGACAAACCTCATCAGGGGGAACCTGCTTCCCTCTGCTCACCTCTGGATAACCACACGACCTGCAGCAGCCAATCAGATCCCTGCTCAGTGTGTTGACATGGTGACAGAGGTCAGAGGGTTCACTGACCCACAGAAGGAGGAGTACTTCAGGAAGAGATTCAGAAGATGAGGAGCAGGCCAGCAGGATCATCTCCCACATCAAGACATCACGAAGCCTCCACATCATGTGCCACATCCCAGTCTTCTGCTGGATCACTGCTACAGTTCTGGAGGATGTGCTGAAGACCAGAGAGGGAGGAGAGCTGCCCAAGACCCTGACTGAGATGTACATCCACTTCCTGGTGGTTCAGGCCAAAGTGAAGAAGGTCAAGTATGATGGAGGAGCTGAGACAGATCCACACTGGAGTCCAGAGAGCAGGAAGATGATTGAGTCTCTGGGAAAACTGGCTTTGGATCAGCTGCAGAAAGGAAACCTGATCTTCTATGAATCAGACCTGACAGAGTGTGGCATCGATATGAGAGCAGCCTCAGTGTACTCAGGAGTGTTCACACAGGTCTTTAAAGAGGAGAGAGGGCTGTACCAGGACAAGGTGTTCTGCTTCATCCATCTGAGTGTTCAGGAGTTTCTGGCTGCTCTTCATGTCCATCTGACCTTCATCAACTCTGGAGTCAATCTGCTGGAAGAACAACAAACAACCTCCCAGAAGTCTGAAACAAGAGAATCTGCAGAGAAATCCTTCTACCAGAGTGCTGTGAACAAGGCCCTACAGAGTCCAAATGGACACCTGGACTTGTTCCTGCGCTTCCTCCTGGGTCTTTCACTGCAGACCAATCAGAGTCTCCTACGAGGCCTGCTGACACAGACAGGAAGTAGCTCACAGACCAATCAGGAAACAGTCCAGTACATCAAAGTAGAAGCTCAGTGAGAATCTGTCTGCAGAGAAAAGCATCAACCTGTTCCACTGTCTGAATGAACTGAATGATCGTTCTCTAGTGGAGGAGATCCAACAGTCCCTGAGATCAGGAAGTCTCTCCACAGATAAACTGTCTCCTGCTCAGTGGTCAGCTCTGGTCTTCATCTTACTGTCATCAGAAGAAGATCTGGATGTGTTTGACCTGAAGAAATACTCTGCTTCAGAGGAGGCACTTC
This sequence comes from Pterophyllum scalare, assembly GCA_024447675.2. Lineage (NCBI taxonomy): Eukaryota > Metazoa > Chordata > Actinopteri > Cichliformes > Cichlidae > Pterophyllum > Pterophyllum scalare. Next base: position 20,882 of record JAMQGT020013377.1, read on the forward strand.
GGAGGCTGCTGCCAGTGGTCAAAGCCTCCAATAAAGCTCTGTGAGTAATCATGATCTCATGTGTTTATTTTTAGGTGTACTCAATTTAATGAACACTGTAATTGTTCTGGCCCCTTAAAAAAGTCTAAAATTATCAAATGAAATGTTTGTCAGCACTCACAGTCAAATACCAATATATTGTGTCAGAGTTTCTAAAACATTTGTGGGTGTAACTATTTTCAAAGTCCCATAAGCAGGATAAGCAGAGGAGAATGGATGGATGGATGGATGGATGGATGAAACTAATTTAAAAAAATTTTTTCTCAGACTGAGTGGCTGTTTCCTCTCAGAGAGAAGCTGTATGGCTTTGTCCTCTGTTCTCAGCTCCAAGATCTCTAGCTTGAGAGAGCTAGACCTGAGTAACAACAACCTGCAGGATTCAGGAGTAAAGCTTCTCTATGCTGCATTGGAGAGTCCACATTGTGAACTGGATACTCTCAGGTCAGATGAAGTAATATTCTGTTTTTATTGAGTGGTAGATTAACTATTGCTACTGCAGCATTATTACTATTATTTATTGTATTTGGTTCATATTTGTTTGTTTAATTTGTTTTTGTGTAAATTTTCTTTTTTTAGATTGAGTGTCTGTAACCTCTCAGAAAGAAGCTGTCAAGTTCTGTCCACAGTTCTCAGCTCCATGTCCTCTAGTCTGAGAGAGCTGGACCTGAGTAACAACAACCTGCAGGATTCAGGCGTGACACTTCTCTCTGTTGGAGTGAAGAGTCCACATTTTAAACTGGAAACTCTGAGGTCATAATTCAAACTTTTCCACTGATTGTCTTTTAAAATCTGGATTATTTTATTGCAGAAACAACTAACCCCTATAGAACTGTCAAATGACGTTGGATTTAACCTTTTGGAAGCCTGTGAAGATATGTCATATTCACATTTTTGATATTTATGTTTGTTAAAAAAAATACTGATAAGCATGACACTTGGGGTAAAATATGTTTTTTCATGCAGTGTTCTGTGTAGTTTTAGGGCAATTTTGTATTCATAAGATAAAAATGTCTTCTCATCCTGCAGTCTGTCAGGCTGTCTGATCACAGAGAAAGGCTGTATATCTCTGGCCTCAGCTCTGAGCTCAAACCCCTCCCATCTGAAAGAGCTGGACCTGAGCTACAATCATCCAGGAGACTCAGGAATGAAGCTGCTGTCGGCCAGATTGAGACTGAACACTCTCAGGTATAGAGAGAATGTCTGGCAGAGTGGAAACATTTTCTGTGTCCTTCACTCACTTCCTGTTTGTTTCATGTAGATGTGACATGAACAATCACACATGCAGAAACATTTTTCCTTTGGTCACAATAGAAATGTAGTGAATCTAGTGTAGGCTAGGCACGACAGGCTAATGCCCAGCTACCAAACACTCTCCCTCAAGCTCCCTCCCCAGGCCTACCCTAGGGTGGGGCCCCAGTAAACCTATGCCGTGGAGGGTAAATGGTTCCATTGGTGGCTCTTCAGTAGTGGGCTGTTGGAATCACTCTTTGTCTGGTCCCTCACCCTGGACCAGTTTACAAAAGGAGACCCTACCAGGGGGAAAAGCTCCTGGACAACATAGCTCCTAGGATGACTAGGATGACACACAAACCCCTCCACCATTATAAGGTGGTGATTCATGGAGGGGAAATTAAAAAAGAAAACAGTTTGTTCCCCTATTTATCAAAGCTCCCTATAAAGATATTCATCAATGAGCAGTGTCTAACAGTGTGTGTGTCTGAGAGCGATGTAATGTCCATGTGTGCATGCTGAAAGAGACTGTGCTGGTCTGACCCCCCTCCTCCTTTCAGGGCGGAGCCTGCTGGAGAGCGATGGCTGATCCCAGGTCTGAGGAAGTGTAAGTGTGTTTTTAATGTGACTGATGAAAACAAAGCAGCACACATTCAACCATCTTCACACTGTCACATCACTCATTCACATCTCTGATGTCAGGAGTCATCATCAAAGTGTCAATCAATGAACAGATGATGGATCAATAACTGCAGCTGGATTGTGTTTGTTCTCTCCATCAGATTCCTGTCAACTCACAATCGACACAAACACAGTACACACAAACCTACAACTGTCTGACAACAACAGGAAGGTGACACGTGTGGAGGAGGTTCAGTCATATCCTGATCATCCAGACAGGTTTGATGTTTGGTATCAGCTGCTGTGCGGAGATGGTCTGACTGGTCGCTGTTACTGGGAGGTCGAGTGGAGCGGAGAGGTTTGGATAACAATCAGTTTTGGAGGAATCAGAAGGAAAGGAGGCAGTTATGACTCTGCATTTGGGCACAACAATCAGTCTTGGAGTCTGCAGTGCACTAACAATGGTCCTCATTTTGTCTGGCACAATGACAGAACAACATCCATCTCCTCCTCCTCCTCCTCCTCCTCCTCCTCCTCCTCTGGCTCTAACAGAGTAGCAGTGTATGTGGACTGTCCTGCTGGCACTCTGTCCTTCTACAGAGTCTCCTCTGACACTCTGATCCACCTCCACACCTTCAACACCACATTCACTGAACCTCTTTATCCTGGGTTTGGAATATGCGCTGCTTCCTCCGTGTTTCTGTGTGTTGATTAGTATGATTTTGCAGACACAAGACTACTAACCACATGATGTTAACTTGTCAGTCATTATGTACATGCAACAATCCTGTTGACAATGTAGGATCAAATGAATAAATCTCCAGTCACACAGGGAAAAACAATTCTATCCTGGCTCACCATGAGTGGTTGCTGGAGGTAGATGGCAGTGAGTAGGAAAATGATGCAGGTCTACAGACCTGTCAGTGACCCCTTGGCAACCACCTGTGACTAGATAAAACTGTGTTTCTCCATCCAATTGGCATAAACCTCATTGTGATTGCTTTGGTAACATATTGTTGTGGTCGTAGATTGAATGGAACTGATGGAGGTGGTAGAAGTACAGACATTCTCTTCTTAAGTACAAGTACAAGTACTTCTACAAAAGGAGGGTCTGAAATTTTTCAGTCTATAGTCTTTGTGTTTCCCCAGTGAGCATCAGTTCAAAATCAGTTAGTTTGTGGAGAACCTGGTGCTAAAAGTTGAAGTACAGGTTCAACTTTAAAGTAAAAAAGTACTGCTATTGTTGTGTAAAGCTGACTGAAGCTCATTATATATTATTGTAATAATCTAAAATAATCCATCAGAATAGAAACATTATTCCAATCTGAACTTTAATCCTAATCAATGCACTCAGCTTCAATCTGTTCTGTAGGACACAAACTGTGAAAGGGAATTTAAACACAGCTCCAGTCTCTGTGTCCTCCACAGTAGAGGGTGGCTGTGCCTCCACCTAAACACCAACATGAGGATACTCAGGGGTTCCAGTGGGATTCAGAAGGTGGAGGAACCCTAAGATCAGCTGTCTCCCTGCAAATACAGCAGCTGTTCTTTTAGCTAGCAGACACACTGTGTGACAAACTGCACACACTTTCTGGGCTTCATGCTTTCCGTCACTCGTTTCTCTCACCGTTCCTGTAGGTAGCGTCTATACAAAGCGCCGCTCCCTCTAGCTCTTTCCGGTCTCAGAGTGAGCGTTGCAGGAGCCTCTCCCTCTGCTGTGTTTCTGGTGTTGTTGGTGCTTTTTCTGAACTGAGAACAGCAAAACAAACTGTTAAGAGGTAGCAACACTTTAAACTTCACTCTCTTAGAGTTCGTATTCTCATAGTATCAATCAAACATTTATCCATCAAACATGGAGCTTCATGAATATTTTCAGGTCCTGGAGGAGCAAAGACCAGACTGAACACTGTGGGCGACTCTGAGGACTCTTTAATACAGTCTCTGCTCTCTGCTCAGCTTTGATGGACCACTTCACTTCAATGAGGAAAAGTCAATAGACGATCAAACTTTTTGTGCTGTCAATGTCGTGTACTTCTAAAGAAGAACTCAAAGTGTCTCAGGTGTTCCTAACTGACAGAAACACCATGCTAATCCCCATCAGAAGGTGTGAGACTGCAGAGCTGTTTGAAACTGGAGGTCCAGGGAAGCTTCGCAGAGCCTTTGAACCAACATTTTTCTTTTGGACTTTGATAGTTTGCAGATGACAGAGACAGTGAAGAGGGAGGAGAGAGACAGGGGAAGGAAGACACATGGTAAATGGTGACAGGTTGGGACTGACTGCACCACCTATACTGCCAATCAGTGTATGTGGTCATCTGCTCAAACTCTGAGCCACCCTAGCATCTCCACACTGTCATTTTTATCCAACACAAACTTTCTCCTCTGTTGGGACGTTTGACTGTAGTTTGGTTTCTGCTAGTTTCTTTATTTCGGGGTCAGGATGCTGGTTTTCACCGAGGTGCATTTTACTTGACTTTTTTCAAAATAAAATATTCTTTTTCTCTCTCATTATGAGTTCACCACGTCTGATTTGGGAAAGGTCACATGCATGTCCTCACATATGCATGGATATTGATGGGCACGCACCCACTCACGTACAGACACACATACACACACAGACACACAAAGGGGCAAAAGATGTATCAAAAGATTACCAGGTGACAGGTATCTCAACCTGTAGCTGATTGCTCATTGGGTGTTTCAGTTTCCTACCTGTTCCAGCTACATGATCAGGGTACCTGACAGTTTTTTTCCAAGAACCTTAAAAAAACAAAAACAAAACCAGATACACATGCGCAGTGAACTCTAGATGTTAATTACAGCTCTGATCATACACTTTGGTTTACTGCTTCTCTTTACACAGACACTTTAACCCACTGAGCCACAGGCAGCAGGAGATGTCACAGCTGGTGGGACTAAAGGGCAGCAGCAGGTGGAAGGATTTAGCCCAGATGCTGCAGAGCTGAATTCCCAGGATCCCAGACTGTGACGGCCTCAGCTTCAGGTTGGAGCTCAGAGCTGCAGATCTAACCTGCTCTGGAGACGCTGTGTTTGAAACAAGAGCTCAGCACATGGAGAGTCACCGCCTACCGTCAAGGGGTGTCATTCTCTCTGTGGGTGTGGGAGGCCTTGGGTTCACATACATAAAAGCCACCAAATCTGCAGTTCTTATACACAGGGGGATGGAGTTCCAGAGTCAGGGAGCTACTGTTGCAAAAGCTCTGTCTCCCTTAGTATTCAGCCTTGTGTGATGTAAGGCCAGTTGACCTTTATCACATGACCTCAGAGACCTTGTGGGAAAGTACGGATGCAAGAGTTCAATGATATAGGTTGGGGGTTGACCATAAAGACTTCTATAAGTCAGGAACAGAATCTTAAACTGGATAATGCTAATGTAGCTGCGTGAGTAACGGTGTAGCGTGAGAATATTTAGAAGATTTTGTCAGCAGCGTTCTGAACAACCTGGAGAGTTTTTGCTAAGACAAGTAAATAACGCATTACATGGTACATTACATAGATTTCTCAAGTTCAGAACATGACACAGTGGGACTTAACTTAGCAAGGATCAGTAAGTGATGGAAACGAGCAGAACATCGCTGATACAGAGTGAAAGCAGCAGAGCACAGAACATAGCACTATCACAGAGTGAAACAAACTGCGACCGGCAGCAGCAGCAAAGCCAAACACAGGTGCCATCTTACCGGAAGAGCAAGTGAAAGACGAAGAAGAGAAAGAAAGGAGCAGAAGAAAGGAGATGAAGAGAGGAAAGGAATGAAGCAGAGGAAGCTGGTTCTCCAGGATCCAAAGGGAAACAGGAGGAATGAGCAGAGAGGAGGCTCTCAGATGAAGACACGCTGCATTAAACAGAAGCTCAGCAGGGAAATGTGATCATTGTGGACAGCATGAAAGCACAGAGCAGCTTTTGGTACGCTGTCACAAAGAGGAAGAAACCTCACAGAGGTCAAAGTTCACTCACAGCTCAACTGATGAAGCCGTGTTTAAGCTCCTCCACACCAGCTGGCGGCGGTAATGCGCACATTAACTGTTTGCCAAACCGGAAGTAGAAGTAGAAGAAGAAGAAGCAGCAGCGCTGCAGCTTTGTTCGTGTGTGTCTGCGGTCCGGCTCATCTAAAGGTAAGCAGGAGCTAACTTTAATGTGAGCTGAGCTCCTGAATGAGCTCTTCTGCTGTGAGAGAGTGTTTGGAGACCAACACCAGCTCATCGTTACTCAGCATGCTGGCAGAAGGTGGAGCAGAAGCTCTGTCCGCAGCCTGTGGGGCTGTTATTGTAGCGAGGCTCTCTGTGCGTGTTCACATCCGTGCGTGGAAATAAACCTGCAGCCTGCGGAGAGATTAAAGGTTGGAAACTCTTAAAGTTTGCCTCCAACCTCGTCGTGCCAAAGTAGTTATCCCGACATAAACTGTACCCCCCCCTCCAGAGCGCGCAGAGGAGGGGGCGGGGCCAGCTGCGTCCTCTCTCAGCTGCTCTTTAATGCTCTGTATTCTCTGCAGTGAACTCTGAGAAACAAACGTGTCTCTTTGTGAGTGAATTGAATGATTTTTAATAGTAATTTCCCGACACTGCAGGAAGGAGTAGCTTAAACTGCTCCACACACGCGGTGTTAGTCCGTGTGTGGTAGTTTCTGGAGAACATGTGGAGGTCGTAAACCAGGAACAATATCTGGGAACCCTGACAATAAGCTGACCTTTGAACCCCGCGCAGATTCACTCTGCTAAAGGCTCAGAGGATGCACTATTATCACAAGCTCCGTGGTTTAAATGGGGATTTTACTTTTATGAAAATGTTTAACTCTTGTTTTATTGAGTCTTATATTTAATATTATTTGCTGGTTTGCATTTTTAAACGTTAAAACAGGAGTCAGCTGCTTGGAGTTGTAAAGGTGTGTGTGTGTAGAAAAAATGCTGGTACAGCCTCCAGTGACCCCCCTGACTTAGAAAAGGTGAGGTCAGTGAGAAAGGTCAGCCTGACCCTAGCAGACCCAGACCACCCACTGCACCAGGGTTTAAGTTCTCCCCTCTGGATGCAGATATCAGGGGCCAAGATGCAGGACAAACACACTGAGAGAACCTTTTGTCCCATTAGAAGTTAGATTTTAAATGATCTGCTGTGATGCATGTTTATGTATGTTTTATGGTATAAATGTAATTTTATCTGTACTGTGTTACTGGCTGTGGAAATAATTGCTTTCTTGGAGATAATAAAGATCTCTGAAGTGAACTGAAGTGCTATAATGCACACTTATTATGCTACCACGACTGCTTTGATTTGATGAGTAAAGCACAGTGTGCCTAATAATCTGGGAGACTTTAAAGATTATGATATTTGCAGCACATTAATTACAGATGACAGAAAAATATTTTATCTTTTGTCTTCTACTGTGTGTGCCCTCAGCAGACACGCTGGAACAGCAGTCACTATATTTTAACTGTTTACAAGCCAAACAAATCAAGCTTTCTTCTGCTGGGCTGTTCCCACAGTACTGGTGGAAGCACCGTGACCACAGGTCACACTGAGGCTGTAGAAACACTGTGCACAGGATGTGTACACGTTGGTGTAATAGAGGGGGTGGGCTGGGAGGGATTTTTGTGGTGCCTTTTTGTTGCTGCTTACTTAAAAATAATAAACAATAAAAAGACTTCAATCAAAGGAAACAAACACGTTTCCCACCTACTGTTTGTAGATGCCCACCCTAACATAGCAGGCTGGAACCGGCCGTATCCCACAGAAGTGTATGAGTCCAAATGCAGCCTTAAAGGCTCATTCCCCCAAACAGTGCAGTGTGGTAGCTTCTAATAAAGATCTGTTCTCCTGCAGCTGATGATCAGGAGGAGGAGAGTCTGACGGAGCAGCAGAGGAACATTTTCAGCCTCTACAGAGGAAACGATGAGTTCAACACAACAGGTGAGACAAACCTCAGTGTTACACTATTATTGAAACTGTGTGACTTCATCAGCTGCTGCTGCTTTGGTTTATTATGGTCCCAATGAGCACTGAAGTTCCTACAAGACCAAATAAAAAGGTCACATTTTAACAGGACACTGAAACAAAGACATTAATGATCAAGATTCAGATCAAACACACATTTTATCACACAACACATCATTTTCATTGAACACTGTTTGATCTGTAATGTCATTTTCATTACTGTTATTACACATTTCATATTTTCATAGCACTTTTCCACTCTCTCCTCATTAGATCTCATTGTTTTCCAGCCAGTCTGATTCCAGTTCTTACTGGTTTGGAAATGCTGTCCCAGTAGCTGTTCATGTTGCTGTTGTGGTGATCCCCAGAGTCTCTCCTCCCGTGGTTCAACACACTCCAACTCCACTGTGTTGGACTGCAGCTGGTGGCAGTCGTCCTTGTTGTGCTCTGAAGATCTGCTTCAAGCTTTAGGGTCACTCTAAGCAGAAGCTGCAGAAGGTGGAGAGCTGCTTCATGTGCTGCTACACCAACCTCACAGAGGCTGCAGAGCAGAACAACAACTACCATCACAACCTGCAGTTCAACACTGTGGAGTTTGTCTGTCATTGTGATGAGACACTCAGTGAGAGAGAGCTGAGATTTGTTTCATTTGTTGGAAAATATATGCATGCAGTACTTGGAAGAGTGTGTGTTTGTTTTGTGGCATTCATGTGGCCTGCAGTAGTCCTGTGTGGAATCTTGGATTCATCTTTGAGGATGTGCCTGTGAGCCCACAGATTAAAAGCTTCCAGGATGGCTTTCATCCATTTGGAGTGCCGTCCCATCCTTTGGCTTTTTGAAGCTGGACTGTTGTGACTCCTTATAATCAGGATGTGCAATTAATGCTTTAAATTATTTTACATAAATTTATGCACCCTCCCCCCCCTTTTTTTATTTACATGGTTGCATGTAATGCACTATTGTCACCAATAGGTGGTAGTAAAAGATTTTTGTGGTGTTTTTGGCGGATACCAAAAAACCCCTAATTTTAATAGAGTTTGAAGGTTCAGGCTGTTCCACGACTGCATCTCACTCACTGCCTCTGTTTGTATTTCTGTCACTGCAGGACCATCGTGGACCGAGAAGTCAGCGCTCTCAGGAGGCTGACACACCTCACAGAAGAAAGGGAGAAAAAAAATACACCTGTGATCAGTGTGGGAAGCATTTTACTAGGAAGGGTTCATTAAAAAGTCATCGAGTCGTCCACACTGGAGAGAAACCGTTCAGCTGTGATCAGTGTAAAATGAACTTTACTTGCAGTTGTTCATTAAAAAGGCATCAAGTCATCCACAGTGGAGCGAGACCATTCAGCTGTGATGTGTGTGGAAAGTCTTTTACCCAGGCTGGAAACTTAAAAACACACCAACGCATCCACAGTGGAGAGAAACCGTACCTCTGTGATCAGTGTGGCAGAGCTTTTACTCAAAGTGTCAGTTTACAGATGCATCAGCTTACCCATTCTGGAATTAAGGCATACAGCTGTGACTATTGTAAAAAGACTTTCAGCCAGCTAGGGCACCGAAATGCACACCTACGCATTCACACTGGACATGATGCATACTGCTGTGATCAGTGTGGTAAAAAGTTTGGAACAGACTCTCAGTTACAGTCCCACAGATTAACCCACACTGAGGAGAGACCTTATAAATGTGACCTGTGTGATAAGACTTTTAAAGTTCCAGATTACCTGAAAAGACACCAAAAAATCCACAGCAGAAAGAGACTCTACAAGTGCAGTTACTGTGAGGTATGTATTTTAATTTTGATCTTATAATTTTAGCCTGACTGTTTGAAACAGCTCTGTTCCTTAAATTGTGTTAGCATGGTAACAACTCCACTACATGTTAAGGCAGCACTGGAAGAGTAATCACATTTTAATTTCAGTTATTTTTTCTTTTTCCATGATTATAAGAATCTTAATTATTACTTTTTTGTAGTGCCAAACATTTATATCGCTATAATATTTACGATCCTGGCAGTTTCCTGGTATATCATGGTATTATATCAGCATATATAGGTCTCTATACACAGTAAGGTGTATATAGTATTCACGATCTTATTTTTTCGGTCACTACCCAAAGCTCGTGACCATAGGTGAGGGTAGGAACGTCGTTTGACCGGTAAATCCAGAGCTTCGCTTTTACACTAAGCTCCCTCTTCACCACGACAGACCGGGGCAGCGTCCGCATCACTGCAGAAGCAGCTCCGATCCGTCAGTCAATCTCCCGCTCCCTTCTCCCATCACTCGTGAACAAGACCCTGAGATACTTGAATTCCTCCACTTGAGGCAAGAACTCTTCCCTGAGCCGGAGAGGGCACTCCACCCTTTTCCGGCTGAGGACCATGGCCTCAGACTTAGAGGTGCTGATTCTCATGCCAGCCGCTTCACACTCGGCTGCGAACTGTTCCACTGCGAGCTGGAGGCCACCACCTGATGAAGCCAACAGGACCGCATCATCTGCAAAAAGCAGAGATGAGACTCTGAGGCCACCGAGGAAGAAGCCTTCTGCCACCTGGCTAGGCCTAGAAATTCTGTCCATAAAAATTATGAACAGAATTGATGACAAAGGGCAGCCCTGATGGAGTCCAACACCCACAGGAAACGAATCCGACTTATTACCGGCTATACAGACCAAGCTCTCACTGCGGTTGTACAGAGACTGAATGGCCTGCAACAACAGGCCAGACACCCCATACTCCCACAGGACCTCCAACAGGATACCCTGAGGGACACGGTCGAATGCCTTCTCCAAGTCCACAAAACACATGTAGGCTGGTTGGGCAAACTCCCACGCACACTTGAATATCCTTGAGAGGATAAAGAGCTGGTCCAGTGTTCCACGACCAGGACGAAAACCGCATTGTTCCTCCTGGATCCGAGGTTCGACTAACGGGCGGACCCTCCTTTCCAGCACCCTGGCATAGACCTTACCGGGGAGGCTGAGGAGTGTGATCCCCTGAAAGTTGGAGCACACCCTCTGGTCTTCCTTCTTAAAGATGGGGACCACCACCGCGGTCTGTCAATCCAGTGGCACTGCCCCAAGATCTCCACGCGATGTTGCAGAGGCGTGTCAACCAAGACAGCCATGCAACATCCAGAGCCTTCAGGAACTCCAGCATCTTTCCCCATAACCTGATCCAACCCACCACCAGGTGGTGATCAGTTGACAGCTCAGCTCCTCTCTTCACCCAGGTGTCCAGAACATACAGCCTCAGATCTGATGATACGATTACAAAATCGATCATAGACCTGCGACCTAGGGTGTCCTGGTGCCATGTGCACTTATTGACATCCTTATGTTCGAACATGGTGTTCGTTATGGACAAACTGTGGTTTGCACTGAAGTCCAATAACAAAACACCATTTGGGTTCAGATCGGACAGGCCGTTCCTCCCAATCACGCCCCTCCAGGTCTCACTATCATTGCCCACGTGAACATTGAAGTCTCCCAGCAAGACTATGGAGTCACCGGATGGAGCACTCTACAGCACCCCGCCCAGCGACTCCAAAAAGGGTGGGTACCCTGAACTGTCATTAGGCGCATAAGCACAAACAACAGTCAGGACCAGTTCCCCGGCCTGAAGGCGCAGGGAAACAACCGTCTCGTCCACCGGTGAAAACTCCAACGTGCAGGCAGCAAGCCGGGGGGATACAAGAATACCCACTCCAGCTCGCCGCCTCTCACCGAGGGCAACTCCAGACTGGGACAGAGTCCAGCCTCTCTCCAGGAGACTGGTTCCAGAGCCCAGGCCATGTGTTGAGGTGAGCCCAACTATATCTAGCCGGTATCTCTCAACCTCACACACTAGCTCAGGCTCCTTCCCCACCAGAGAGGTGACATTCCATGTCCCAATAGCCAGTCTTGCGCAGGCCGGGGTGTACACTCGGCAGCCCAGTAACGATCCTTCTGCAGGTTCACCACCAGAAAAACTTCCTTTAGTTAGATCGCTGAACATTTTGTCTACACAATACTAGGTTAGACTCACCTTCAACTGTGTTTACAATCTGGTCATCATGACAAAAGCCGGCTCCTCAGTGCAGCCACAAAATCTTGAAGTCCGATCTTGCATTCTGATTGGTTACAGGGACATAGAGGCATTTACGGGTAATGGGAAATCGCGGTTGCAGGCTTTTGATGATTCAGACTAGTTACACACAGCTATTTAACGGGTTATGATGATTGATAGGTGTATTGTACCTGAGGTAGTACTCTTTTGGGGCCAGATGGAAAGCTATGGTGGGCCAGATGTGGCCCGCGGGCTGCCAATTGACATTCCCTGCCATATGTGGACGCAGGGTCTCAGGATACATACACTGCTCAAAAAAAAGGGGAACACTTTAAACCACATAATATAACTCCAAGTAAATCAAACTTCTGTGAAATCAAACTGTCCACTTAGGAAGCAACACTGATTGACAATCAATTTCACATGCTGTTGTGCAAATGGAATAGACAAGTGGAAATTATTGTCAATTAGCAAGACACACTCAATAAAGGAGTGGTTCTGTAGGTGGGGACCACAGACCACTCTCAGTACTAGATTGAGCACCCCACCCAGTGACTCCAATCCCATCCCAGCTCACTGCCTCTCACTGATTGCAACTCCAGACTGGGACAGAGTCCACCCCTCTCCAGGAGACCGGTTCCAGAGCTCAGGTCATGTGTTGAGGTGAGCCCAACTATACCTAGCTGGTATCTCTCAACTTCACGATTAGGCTCCTTCCCCACCAGTGAGGTGGCATTCCATGTCCCAATAGCTATTCCTGATAGCTGGGGATTGGTCCACCACTGCCAGACACACACTGCACCTGACCCCCATTTTACCATGTGATTGCATTGTGCAGTAAAATTAAAAAAAGAAGCAGGAAGGAGGAAAAGCAGCCAAAACTTTTGAAATATGACTCTTTCTGTAACACAAAATTAACTTTTAAGATGTTTTCAAGTGAGAATAAACCGCAAATATTTGCTCAATTTATCAAGATATCACTTAATTTGGAAAGCGCGTTTTTGGAGATGTCCCGATGCTCTAACAGGAGCTTGTGTTGGCAGCTGTCAGCTGACCAGGCAGTTGAGACTCGGTATACCCAGAGAGAACTACTGAATCCTGGCATATCATTTTCAAACCCTTGCTGAGTTTTGCTGCTGAGTGGAAGATAAAAACAGATATAATTCACTTAGATGATCTCTAGCAGCTGAGGTTGGGTTTATTTCAGTGTTTCATTTGTTCCTGAGCAAATCGGTTTGACTGAGATTAAAGTTAAAAAAAAAAAAATTCCAAAAAAAGTTCTTAAAATTACAAATTTAATTTTTAAGCACATACATTAAATCATGTTTTTTTTTTTTTTTAACAAAAGGGAAACTACTAATTTTCCAGTTTTTTGTTTCCCAATTTTGAAATGGTGATCCGGAAATGAACCATTTCACAACTTTTAGTTTTCTCATTCCTAAACTAAAACGAGTTGGCTGCGAAACAAACGGACCCTTTAGGAACATGAGAAGCTTAAAGTCAAACTTATAACGCTTTCTAGAAGTGAGTTTGTTTACTTTGCAGACGAAGTAACTGGTAAACTGTCAAATATCAGCGGGACATAAATACTTTGGTATAAATACTTTTGGTTCAGTAGGACAGTGATAGTGTAGTATTAATGCAGTGTTTATGTGGTAGTACTTAAGTATGATATTAATGTTATTAAGCATTAAATGAGTATTATTGCAGTATTATGGTGGTAGTATTGTAGTGATTGTATCCCAGTAAGCTGAGTGTTATAATGTAAGCAGTAAAATGTAATTGGACGTTGGCAGAGATGCTCTTTATTCCAGGCGACCTACAGGATCAAAATGTTGCAGGAAGTCCCTGACTTACACTGTCTTTGTGTCTTTGTTTAGAAGCAGAGCCACACAGATGGATCCACTTCTCAGCCCTGCCGTCGCTGTGGTGGTGGGAAAGCGTTTCGCTGTGACCTTTGTGGGAAAACCTTCAATCATCAACAGAGCCTAAAAAGACATCAGCGCAGACACACTGGACAAAAACTGAACCACTGTAAAGAATGTGGGAGCAGCTTCCCCACAGCAAGTGAATTAAAAAAACATGACCTCATCCACAGTGGGGTTAAAACGCACCTCTGTGACCAGTGTGGGTCATCCTTCACCACTGTAGATCACCTTAAAGTGCACAAACGAGTCCACACAGGAGAGAAACCATACAAGTGCAGACACTGTGACAAAAGCTTCTCATGTTCAAGTAGTCGTAACGATCATGAAAGTACACACATTGAAGGGAACTACAGCTGTGATCAGTGTGACAAGAGCTTCAGGAATCTCAGTTCATACTCCCACCACAAACGATCCCACGCTGAAAATAAACTGTTTCACTGTTACCAATGTGCAAAAACATTCACTTCATTATCTGCTCTGTGCAAACATCAGAGTGATCATGCAGAGCTGAAATCATCCCCATCATTGGATCTCAATCAGTCTGCAGACACACAAAGATCCTCTTCTGGTCACAGGGTCAAACTTAAACCCCTTGAGATCCGACTCCACAGAATTCTGATGGAATCTCCTGTAAAGAGTGTCAGCTAATGTCACACTTGGATCTGATGAGGTAGCTCTGATTTCTGGACTTGCAGTCAATAATCCTGAAACTGACATTTAGGAAGCTGCAAGTACATATATATACATCAAGGTTTTTAATTTTTAATTATTATTATCCATCCATCCATCCATCCATCCATCCATCCATCCATTCTCTTCCGCTTATCTGGGGTCGGGTCATGGGGGCAGCAGCCTAAGCAGAAAAGCCCAGGCTTCCCTCCCCCAGCCACCTCCACCACCTCATCTGGAGGGGACCCCAAGACGCCCCCAAGCCAGCCAAGAGATATAATCTCCCAGCATGTCCTGGGTCTACCACGGGGCCTCCTCCCAGTGGGACATGCCCAGAACACCCCACCCAAGAGGCGGCCGGATCATCAGATGCCCGAGCCACCTGAACTGATGTGGAGGAGCAGCGGCTCTACTCTGAGCCCCTCCTGGATGGCCGCACCCCTCGCCTTATCCTTAAGGGAGAGGCCAGCCACCCTTCGAAGGAAACTAATTTCTGCCGCTTGTATTCACGATCTTATTCTTTTGGTCACTACCCAAAGCTCGTGACCATAGGTGAGGGTAGGAACGTAGATCGACAGTTTTGCATTCACACTAGGCTCCCTCTTCTCCACGACAGATCAGTGGAGTTTCCACATCACTGCAGAAGATCCATCTGTTGATCTCCCGCTCTCTTCTTAGTCACTCGTGAACAAGACCCAAAGATACTTGAACTCCTCCATTTGGGGCAGGAACTCCTGAGCTCAAAAGCGCACTCCACCCTTTTCCGACTGAGGACCATGGCCTTGGACTTAGAGGTGCTGATTCTCATGCCAGCTTCTTCAGACTCAGCTGTGAACCGTTCTACTGAGAGCTGGAGGCCACCACTTGATGAAGCCATCAGGACCGCATCATCTGCAAAAAGCAGAGATGAGACCTTGAGGCTACCAAGGAAGAAGCCTTCTGCCACCTGGCTACACCTAGAAATCATGTCCTTTAAAATTATGAACAGAATCGGTGACAAAGGGCAGCCCTGACGGAGTCCAACACCCACAGGAAACGAGTCCGACTTATTACCAGCTATACGGACCAAGCTCTCACTGCGGTTGTACAGAGACTGAATGGCCCGCAACAACAGGCCAGACACCCCATAATCCGGCAGGACCTCCCACTGGATACCCAGAGGGACACAGTCAAATGCCTTCTCCAAGTCCACAGAGCACATGTAGACTGGTTGGGCAAACTCCCACGCACACTCGAATATCCTTGAGAGGAAAAGGAGCTGGTCCAGCGTTCCACGACCAGGACGAAAACAGCATTGTTAACACAGTCACACAGTTCATGTTATAACCATGGTGTCAGTGGAGGATTTCTTCAAGTCCACAGAGCAGAAAAGATACAATATCTGGAATCACAAACAACAACACTATCTTACTGATCCTGCAGCCAGTCTTTATCTTTAACCTAAAGGTTGGTTGGGTCAGTGCAGTACTCTGTTTAATAAGCAGCAGCCATCAATAACTACAGACATCATGTCTCATTAGATTTTAGTTACTAAAATAAATAATTTCTCACAGGTGACCCTGTCTGTGGTTATGAATATTAAGCAAGTCATTAA
>JAMQGT020013378.1:0-84919 GCA_024447675.2 Pterophyllum scalare
TATTGCTGGCTGAAGTGGATTTAATTAACTGTGGAACTGTTGCAAGGATGTCACAACTGTCAGTGGCTCCACAGTCAATCCCAGAAGAAAGTCATTCAGTCTTATCACTTCTTATCATGTCTGCTTTCCCATCAATGCCCCCTCTGAGACTCAAATTACCAGTTTGTCTCACACATTTGACAAAAAAATTCTGTTTGCAGCACTGATGATGATGATTAGTCATTCATGTTCAAATTACAGCTGATTTTGCCTCCCTTATAGCTGTGGTTAATCTAGTTTTGAGAGCAATGCAGAAAGAATAGAGCACTCTAATGCAAAACTGTACTAGCAAAGAAAAAGAAACAAACAAAACAAAACAAAAACAAAGCAAAAAACATTTGGTTCAGTAAAACCTTTAAAATATATCAGTTGCTTTATCAACATTAAACCTGGGCTTCATAACATGTTGACAGTTTATGGTCTGTCACTGGGACTGGTGTCCAGACCCTCAGACAGATGCCAGTAATGGAACACATCTGGCAGTATATGTACTGGAACCAGTAAATATGCATAACACAACCATTGCTTATATGTATGTATGTATGTATGAGTATATGAGAGGTGTGTGTGTTTGTGTGTGTATGTGTGTGTGCTTGTATGTGTGTGTGTGTGTGTGCATGTATAGACGGCTGGCCCTGGGTCTGCGGCCTGCCCTGGCCTCTGTGGGTGCCGCTGCTCTCCATTGATCGTCACTGCCACCCCTGGTTTGTGGGTGCCTGGGGGTCCTGGGATGCGTGGTTGGATGTCTTGACATGGCTTTTGGCCTGCTCCCTTGGCGGCTGTGGCCTGGGGTGGCTCGGGCTTCTTGGGCATGGGGGGCGGCCTGGCTGGGTGTCGGGCGGCTCCCGGGTGCCTGGGGCCTGGGGGCCGCTTTCTGGGCTCGTGCGGGTGGGGCCGGCCTCCCGGGGGGGTGGGGTGCTCGTTGCCTCTGGCTCTCCGGGCTCTTGCCCGTTGACCGTGGGGGCTCTGTCTAGTGTCTCCCTCCTTCCTTCTCTGGGGGGTGCACATGGTTGCCGTAGGGGATGTGTGGCCTCGGATCTTCTGCGCTCCTGGTGGGCCTTGGATGACCTGGGTCCCCTGGGTCTATCCCTGCTTGCCTCTGGATCCGGATGGGGGTGGTTGCGGCTTTTTTGCCCTCATTATTGAGTACGTTCCATGACAGAGGAACACACACATAACAACAAACCACAACAAGCCTGTGTGAGTGTGTGTGTGTGTGTGTGTGTGTGTGTGTGTGTGTGTGTGTGTATATGCATGTATTCATAGGTGTATATGTATGTGCCCCTATCTGTTTTTCTCCTCCTTTCTTTCTTTTCTGTATCCCCCCCCCCCCATCTTTTCTTTCCTCTTCTTCCTGCCTGTCAGGTCTGGCAAGAATAAATGAAATAAAATATAAACAACAAGAATAGCCTATAGAAACTTATAGAGCTCTTGTTGTAAAAGCAAATATGTTTGGCAGCAGCAACGCAATTGGACCATCATTCTGATTGCATAAAATGCCGAACATGACAGGCCAAAAAAAAAAAAAAAAAAAAAGAATTCAAAAAAAAAAAATTGGGGATGATGCAGAAAATGTAAATAAAAACAGAATGCAATGATTCGGAAATCTCATAAACACGTGTTTTATTCATAATAGAACATAGAAAATGTATCAAATGTTTAAACTGAAACATTTTACCATTTTATTAAAAATATTAGCACATTTTGAATTTGATGGCAGCAACTCGTCCCAAAAAACTTTTGGTCTTAACAAAAAGCTGGAGAGGTCAGTCATACTGAAAAGACTCAGCTGAAGCATTTTGCAACTAATTAGGTTAACTGGCAACAGATCAGTAACATCACTGGGTATTAAAAGAGCAACTTAGAGAAGCAGAGGTCTCAGAAGTAAAGATGGGCGCAGGGTCACCAATCTGCAAAAAAAAAAAAAAATTTTTTTAAAATGCATCTACAAATTGTGGAAGAATTTCAAAATATTGTTCCTCAATGTACAAGTGCAAAGATTTTAATATCTCATCATTTACAGTACATGATATCATCAAACAATTCTGATTATCTGGAGAAATCTCTGAGTGCAAGGGACAAGGCTGAAAATCAATATCAGATCCCCGTGATCTTCAAGCCCTCTGTTGCCTGTGGAATTGGCAGCTTGCACATCTGAAAAGGCACTGCTGAAAGGTGTGTATGAGTTTTAGAACAGCACATGCTCCCATCCAGATGACATCTTTTTCAGGGATGGCCTTGCATGTTTGCACAAGACAATGCTAAACTGTATACTGCATCTATTACAAAAGCATGGTTTCGTAGTAGAAGAGTCTGAGTGCTGAATTGGCCTTCCTGCGGTCCATACCTTTCACCAAATAAAAGTATAACCAGGAATACCTAGGACTGTCGAGCAGCTAGAATCAGACAATAATGGGTCAACATTCCTCTCCAAAAGTCCAGCAGCTGCTCCCCTCAGTTCCCAGACTGTTGCTAAAAGGAGAAGGGATGTTCCACAGTGGTAAGCATGACTCTGTCCCAAGTTTTTGGAGATGTGTTGCTGCCATCACACTCAAAATGAGTTAATTTTTTAAAAACATTTTATAAGTTTTCTATGTTCTACTGTGATTTTATTTACGTTTTACTCTTACTCTGTCTTTGTAATCCTTAAAAAGGGGGTGGGGCTTTTATGAGTGTTTGAAATGGAAATCTTTTTAATCCATCTGTCGTATCTTCATTATGTGTTTGTCTTTCCATTTTATTTGCTTTATATCTTCTTCTGTTTTTACCGTCATGGTCCCAGGATTTTGTGCTGTCCCTGAGTTGTGAATTATTTCTCAATGAGCTGGGTTTCTATTTTGGTCTTTCTGTATTCTTGTGTTGCGTTTTGATTCCTGTTTTAATGCCCTCTCATTCTAGTAATCCAAAGTCTCATTTTTATTGTGTTTTGTGAGTTCTAGCTACTATTAGTGTTCGTGGAGTTCAGATGGTTTATCGTTCTAGTCTGTTTTGAGTCCTTAGTCTTTATTTACCTGCAGCTTCTATTTTGATTTGGCCATTTCCTGTGTGATTAGTTCCCTCAGTATTTCCCTATCTGTTCGTTCCTGGTTCATTTTTCTGTATTTATGCTGTTGTCATCAAGTGTACCACTTGATGACAACAGCGTTTCTTCTCTGACATGTGTACTGATAGTCTTATCTGTGGTTGCTATTTGTCTTTAATTTGTTTCCTGGTTTCAGTTTTAGAATCTTCTTTATGATTGTCCTGATTAATTTCACCTGTGTGTCATTACCCTCCTACTGGTCATTCTCTTATCAGCCCTCTACGTATAAATAGTCATGTCTCCGTATTTGCAGTTATCAGTTTGTCTTTTATACTCCATAGTTGTCCTCACTGTGCTTCTCACATGTGTTTGGATTTTGCTTCTGATTTTGCCTTCTGCACTAAAATTTCAAGTTTAACTCTACAAACTGTCACATTTATGTGTTTTTAGCTATTTTTATCATTTCTCTTTTTTTTCTGTGAAGCATTTTGTAACTTTTTTAAGAAAAGTTCTATATAAATTAATGCTGGCACTAAGTATTTGTGTTTGGTTGTTTGTTTGCTTACTTGTTTGTCATACATATCCAATGGGTGAACCAGTGTTTCTGTGCATTTGCAAACCACTTTGCAACCCACCTCTTCCCCAACCCCTCTGTGGTCAGCGATGCCTGTTCTCTGCCCTGTAATGAGGTCTTGCTCTCTACATCTCCACATACATACTATATGAAAGGGTGGAGAGGTCCCAGAGCATAGCCAATTATAAATTCACCACAGCTATAAATAATTGTCTTCTTTTGGCTCTAGTGGTCCTCACTGAACTTAAATTGTCATTTTCTCTTTTTTTTTATAGGAGAAGCTGAAAAAAAAGCATGATTAATTTAAGCAAACCAAACTTTTCTGACATGAGCTGCATATGACTGAGTAGCTAATTTAAGAACATCCTAATTACAAGAAATATTTAAAAACATGAAATGCTGATGAAACGCCAAGAAAATTTACATTTTTAACTACTTTGGACCACTGCTTGTTAGATTTCAGCTGCTTCATGTTAAAACTTTTATTTTCCCTTTCTCATTATATTTTATGTTCTTGCTATCCAATATTGCAAATCTGCTTTTTAGCATCAAGCAAGTTTACTTTCTGACTGGCATTGCTAATATGGTTCATTCTGCTCTGAAGGACAAATGTGACAATCACAGCCAGTCATTTTAGAAGCCAAACTATGCCAGGAAACAATGTAACATCACCCACAACTAGGAAGAATCAATTATTAATTCACCCATGGTTGATACATATGTGTATCTAACACTGGACGTGAGGGAGAAGTTGAAATAACACTCTATCAAAGATAAATAAAAGAGCCTCGGGCAAATATGCTAACAACATTAGAAGGTAGGTTAGGGAAAGGTCTGTCTGTGCTCCTCCTTTCATCTGCATAAAAATCAGCATTCTTGTCTCAGCCTCTCATGTAGAAAACATGGTGCTGCTTCCAGCCATGCCCAGAGATGAGGTGTAACATTAACGCGCAAGGAGGCCAATTTTACTCCCATGTTCTTCCTTATTCATGCTGGGAGAGAAGACTCAGAGGTGATTTGATTGCTACCTAAAGAGGTTGAAACAACACAAAAGGCCCAGAGCAGAGTTTTATTGATGTATATCACACTGAACTGGAACCGACCGAAAAGTAGTAATCACTGAATAACAGCTGTGCATCCCCTTCCAGTGTAATTAGAATATGTGGGACTCTGGTTTTGCTTTTTCTTGGCACCTTTGAGGAGGTTGTTATAACACCTACTGAGAAGAATTAAATAGCCTGGAGAAGTAAGGAGTGAGTGAGTCGGGCTTTGGTTTGTGATTGTACACCTTTTCTTTAAGGCAACACTTTAAGACATTCAAACAGAACAGTGTTTATCCTAATTACTCATCAGTTAGGTTTCTCTATCCCTTAGTGAACAACCACAAACATATGCTGAATTGTTCGCTTTACTCCTTTTTAAAGATTTAGGATTCTGAGCACGAACAATGAACGACACTCAGATTTACATTAATATAAAGAGTTTTAGGACAGCTAGTGCACAGAGTTTCATTTCTGCTTTGGAAGCATGAATATTCTTTTTCAGATGTGTCCGCACACACAATATTTCAGCTCGCTGTTTGGTTTAAAGTGCTGAGAGCAGATGATGACAGTTGGGTGCATTACACCGTGGGATGGTTGTGGAAAAAAGGACAAAAAAAAGTGACAAGGCAACAGCCGACAGTAACATTTGTCCTTTGCAAATGTTAAACTCCCCCACTGAAGAAATCAGCAGCAAATAAGTGACTTTCTTTTGACCCATAATTGCAGCACCAGTTGTTGGTCGAGAAGTGTAATTTTGGAACTGTCAGAAAAGTCTAATCGAACAGCAGTCAGTGAGGTCTAAGATATTACATCTGAAGGACAATGACAGGACCAGGGCTGAGAAGGATAAATTCATATATATCCCAGATCAAAAGATTAACTGTAATGAATGCAACTGCAGTGAGTTTTGATAATTAGACTCCACTAGTATGTATCATATGCTGGTTATTAAATGTTATAATAATCCTTAAGAATTTCAATCAAACCCAAATTTGGTTTGAGTTCATTTTAGGATTTTCTTTATTAGCTGTCAAAGCATTTTTTATTTTTTATATTTTTTGAAAGGGACTAACACAGCAAGAAGCAGCAACCACAGTGAGCTGTTGTGAGTGAGTGCCAACTTTTCAGCAAGGTAACCGACTCCTGTTAGAAGCACTGAGCTCTGCTTTTGTGCATAAAACTATTTGCGCTGTGCACAGCATGAAATCCTGTCATGCAATTACACCGAGTTCTTTGATAAAACAATGGGAGTTTATTATTTTTTTTGCACTGTAAACAGATACGTCAGTTACTCCTCAGTTGTATTTCTGACAACAAATGTGTTGTGTTGTGCAGTAGTGTAAAGGAGCCCTTATTGTTACCGGGACTATAATCTTATAAAAAAAAAGTTTTGGTTTCATTTTCCATTAGAAATTCGTGCAGGGTGGCAGTATGTTAATCTGTCACAATGCATGCAGTTTTTTTTTTTTCATATCTAAGAAGAGGAGTTTGGTAAGAAAAAATTGAAGGGCAGAATTCAAAGATTGAATGATAAGATCTGAAAGTTTTGAAGGGAAGGAGCTATGCCTTTCTAAGATATGAGAAGATTCACTTCTAGAGGAATAGTTAAGTAAGGTAAGATATGTGGATCTGTTCATTACAAGGCTTTGTAATCAGGCATTCATTCAACTGACATGAGGTGATGTAGGACAAAATAACATCTGATAGGTTTTAAGAAATTATACGCCATAGGCAGGTGACATTCAGTGGGGGTGAGCACTTTAGCACCTTCACCTCAAAGCAAGAAGGTCCTGGGTTTGGAACCAACAGTCAGCTGTGGAGCACTTTGAATGTGGAGAACTCCATGAGTTTGCGTGGTGGGTTCTTTGTGGGCTTCCTCCCACAATCCAAAGACATGGGTGTGAATGTGACAGCTGGGATAGGCTCGCTCCCCACGGTGGATGGATGAATGGATGGATGGATGGATGGATGGATGGATGGAAGGATGGATGGAACAGCTCTTTGTCTGTTCACTTCCAAACAAATGTGTGAAAAAGACAACCCACACACGTTCCTAAAAAAATAACATTAATAACCATCCAAGCGAGAATGGCCAGATAAACGGCAGTGTCATCCCTCCAAGGTCAGGTTCTGATGTTAGTTTGCAATCCTCTGAACTGACTGTCACACCCCTTTCCCCACAGAGTGCACAAACAATGCATTAAAAGAAGATGGGCCGCATGTATCTCTCTACAGAGACAGTAGACATGAGTGATATTAATGGAAGCCATTAAAGAAATCTTACATAGAAACACGACCCTTGGATGGGAGGCTGCAAGTCGCACCAAGCAACCCGGGTGTCACATTTCAGCTGGGCACAAGCAGTTTGGTCTGTCGGGGAGAGAGGGTGGGTGAATGAGCACAACAAATTCTTGTGCCACACTAAATGTCGCCTCTCGGCTTTGCCAGGATGACCTCTGTGGCCAATTATAGGGAAGGCTAATGCTTTGGCTGACATATCTATTTGAATGGATGAGATGTTTTTCTCATTCGCTGACACAGGAGATCACACGCTTATTATCATCACAATGGTCCTATACACAAGCTTATGTAAATGCCTCCACACGCAGTAGTGACTGTCAGGCCCGCCGCATATTAGCTTTGTGCTCGGAAGAATGGTGAGCGTGAAGAAAATAGAAGGGAATAATTCAGGGTTGTGTGGATATCAATGCCTGAGCTGTGAAGGCCATGCACCCAGATAACAAAACCTCGTTTTTTTCTAGTAGTGGGTAATATTTTTTTAATTAGGTCATCTGAACTGACTTTGAGGTTGCACTGAGGTGCAAAGGACATTACAGCTCTAAGGGGAGTCAACAAACATATCACTTTCACATTTGTTGCGCAAACTTCAAAAGATACCAAAGCTCTGAACTGACAGTGAGCTCCTGCTAATGCATTCAATTCTACTATAATAAAAGTCAATTCCCAAAGTCCAAAATGTTAAATTCAAACATGTTCCCAATGTCATGCAAAAAGAGAGCCTCCCCATCTCTCCCAGCTTGTGTCCTCCAGGCTTGCCCATCCACTTTAACCAGACTGAGAGCACCTTGTGGAGTGAAGTAGGGCAAGCACGTAGGCCTGAGGCACAGAAAGAAATGGAAATGAAGCCGGCTGGCTGCATGTCGGACTGGGCAAATAATACAGCTTCTCGAACTGACTCCCCCCGCAGGAAATGACCCTTAATTAGGGCCCTTCATGTTCATCTGTGCCAGCACCTGAAGAAAAGGCTCCTATGGGGTTTTGGAAGCTCTGGCAGAGATTTTATCTGTAGGGCCATTCTTTGACTCCATTTGTGTTGGCTGGCAGTATCCTCAGCTGCCTGCTTCATTGTTTCCTTGGATGAAGTGGAGTTTTTCATCAGACCCTAATTAGCAGCATCCATGGTGAAGAACTAGTCAGGGATTTATGCAGACGTGTGCACGTAAATGCATGCGCCACTCGGCGAAGTGCGTGTCAGTATGTGTTTCCCCTCGTGGTTCTGTTGTGAGCGTTTGTATTGCGGCTGTGAGCTGCTGTCAGTAGTCATCCCATCTGGGGAAAAAAGTCAACTGATTTGCCTCCTGCTCTCCTCTGTTTGATCCCACTGCTTGCTCAGCCATGAGCTTGTTTGGTAACCTTTGACATGCAGATGATAGGACCGTATTGATGGGGAGTGCACGCATGGCAGGCGTTTACTGAGTTTGAATGTAAACATAACACCCACACACGCACTCACAAAAAAAAAACTCATTTATATCCATATAATTATACACAGAAGCCTGCGGTGCTCATTTGTGTATAATTTTTTTCCTTGCTTATGGTGAAAGCTCAGGCTGTTCCTGCTTTTGTAGAGACCTGAACACAGTGTCCTTGTGTCCAAATCATCCAAATACTCCTCTCCAGGCCGCCACTTTGATTAAAGCACAATCCAAGAGCCTGCAGAGAGGCTGGGGGAGGGGAGGGGATTGGGCAGCACAGGGTTGTCAAAAAACTCACAGCTATGCTTGCATACTCAGGCATCTATGTCTGACTCTCACTTCTTGTGTGCCACTAAAGAGCCCTCAGTGTCCAGTGTGCACAAGCCCGTTCATATTTGCCACCTTTCATTCTGTCAAGTGGCAGCCCCTCTTTTTAATGACCCTCACGCTGTGTTTCTACTTCTTTGAAAAGTTCAATCCGGCTCCCCTCATACAGTGTCAGCTAGTCTCTAACTGTGATAATTGAAGCCCCTCATCTTTGGAGATGGGCTAATTTGCTGTCTTTGTACCATTTTGTTCTCTTTCCCTTTCATTGTATTATTCGCTCCACTTGCCATACTTCAGAATTCCTTGATGTTTCACAGCCCTCGCTGCCCTTCAGCTGGACAGCGCTGACAGTCAACTGCCACCACTACTGTCACCTACTGTCCCCCACTGGACTCATAAAGAACTGCATCAGTTTGCCAACCCCACTGGTTTGCAGTCTTTCATTGAAAAGGAGATTACACGTAATGGTTGATTTAGCAGTAATAGTCTGGCTTTCACTTGGTTGTAATCTTTAATGCAGTCATCTCACAAGTTTGTCTGTGCTTCCCGACTGACTAACCAGAGAACAACGGAAAAGCAATAATTTGACTTCTCAAGGGTCCGATCCCCTTGTCATGTAACAGGTGTCATTCTTACACAGTGTGATGTGCCCTAGCATTCTGGTTGACACATCCTATTCATATATACTCAGCAGTTTTGTGAGCCGTGGTGGATGAGGAAGAATACTACATTTTGAATGAGTTTGCCTTCTCACCTTAAAAATCTCCGCAGCGACTGCAAGAAGAGCTGAGATTTGTGCCCGTTTCAGATTTTATGCTCTGCAGATTTCAGACACCAATTCAGTACCAAAACATACGCTCATTTGAATATAACGTTCTGCAGATGGTTGTGTTTGAGATACCAAGTCCACAGCAGTAATTTCCGTGTCACCACATTGAAAATGAGTGGCTTAAAATAGCTCTGACTATTTTGGATTTGGTTACCGTCAGTGAAGGGGAGGATGTGCTGCAGCTGGCAAAAAGGTTTCCGACAGTGACTATTGAGCCTCCCCGGATATGTGTTTGCACACATACACACTTGTACAGGCATCACACACACAGACACACTTATCCTCACAACTTGGCAGGCCTGCCCGCAGAGCCGGCCAGGGAGCTCAGGCCAGAGAATGACTTTGCTTCTCTGTGTCAGCAGCACCCCCACATCCACCCCCACCCCCACCCTACACACACACACACGCGCACACACACCCGAGAACAGAGGTGGAGGATGAAGGCGGGTCTGCTACCATCCTTTGCTTGAGTGTTACTAATAAGAACAGGAAGCCCAGATAAAGGGCTTTCTTTCATGGTGTACCCACAGCCATAATGAGCCCTGGCATCTGATGGATTACCCAAACTTATTTCATAAAGGCTGCCTCATTTTTCCAGTCGCCCTCCGCTACCCTCAGCTCTCCCAGTCTGCTGAACAAAGGCCAGTCTTTTTAGTGCCTTATTTCCTTCATCGCACAGCCGTCACGTGTGTCTGGACTTTGGATCTCCCGCTCATTAATTGTTCAGCGATAACTCTGACATTATTTCCTTGGAGCTACAGAAGAAACTATGAGAACGCCGGTCATGATACTAGACATAATGGCGCCCCTTAGTCAAAATCATAATGACTAGCTATATTTTCTGCAAATTTCATCTAAAGCAAATGCTCGCAATTGGGAGATGATTTAAAAAGCTACTGGCCATATATGAGGTGACAGATGTCAGCATTCAACACAGCATTGTGAGGTACTATAGAGAGCTAAAGTCCCGACTCCATGTTAGCCATTCCCTTGCTTTCTTTTTCTTTTCTTTTTTTGTGTAAGCATTGCTTTAATGGTCAGTCTGGAAAAATGTTTGATTTAGTGTTCATATTCGGTGATATGCACCTGCTATATTGTTTAATTACAATTAGAGGCTGAATCTTTTTAGACAACAGTTAATTCCAAGTGTGAGCACCTCTATAAAAGCAGAAGTTATGATGTTTTTGGAGCATTCAGGTATGTGTTAACACAATGCCACAATTTTCCCTGGAGTGGATGTCCCAGCAATCTCACCCCAAGGTCAGATCGCACAATGCTAAGAGAAACTGCAAAAAACCAAGTGCTACACCTCAGACGCTACAGGTCTCAGTTAGCATGTTAAACGTTCCTGACAGTGCAATTAGAGAAAGACTGAACAAGTGTGGCTTGTTTGGAAGGGTTGCCAGGAGAAAGCTTCTTCTTTTTAAAGAGAAGAACAAACCATAAGAGTTCTGGAAGAATAGCCTTTGGACATGTGAAAAAGTGGGGGTGTTTGGGGATAACGCACAATCAAACACACCATATCTGGACAAGGACCTCATACCAACTGTCAAGCACAGTGGTGGAGGACCAGTTTTCATTTATATGACAGCCAAAGGTTGGCCCCAACTGCGTCACGCAACAGGACAAAAATCCCGGGCACAGCAGCCAATCTGCAACAGAATGTCTGAAAAGAAAAAGAATCAGGGTGTTGCAATGGCCCAGTCAAAGTCCAGAACTCAGCTCGATTGATATGCTGTGGTGGGACCTTAAGAGAGCTGTATATAAACAAAAGTCCCCCAAACCTCAATGAAATGAAGCAATGTGAAAATGCATCCTGTGAAAATTTGCTTTTTCATATGACTGTTGTGTCCAAGTCTATGATACTCAGCAACACTCCAACATAGTCTCTTCAACTTTTGATTCTGATGTCTCAAAGCCTGCAGCGTTTTGTCTTCCCCGCCTGGCTACTCATATCACAGCAATTGCTTTATCATAATGCTTCTGTTTGTTAATGCCAACTACAGTTCTTAATGAGCGGTTCATTTTTCCAAACACTAGTACAATCTTAGCAGTTATGAGCTGCTTTCCAGGAATGATTGTGAGATTTTCTGGCTTTACCAGTTAGAAATTAGATCTGTAAGTGCATTAATGAATTAATAGGAACAGAATGGAGGCAGCTGAGGTGATCACATGAGATTCCTTCATCTGTCTGAACTTCACTGAGGATTGCCAGCACAGTGTAGGTGCATTTACATTTCAAAAAGCTTTGTTAATTTAAAAAAGGAAAACCAAGGAATTTTGTTATCAGGTAAAAACAGTGAAGGGAATTTACTGAAATCTTTTAAATATGACCTTAGCCTGTGTTCTGAGGCTGGATTTTGTTGTGTTATTGAAGCCATTAATCAACTCAGGGTTCACGTCAGCTCTCGACGGCCTTCGTCCTGTCTGGTCCTGACAGTGTGGTTCTTTCCTGACTGGTTAAAAGAGCATCGGGTTATCAGCCAGTGGTTATCTTTTCAGCAGAGTAGAAGCAGCAGAAAGAAGTTGACAACAAAATATTATCATGTCACGACCTTTTAAGTTAGTCTGACAAACTTCTAGGAAAACGCTCACATATTTAAACATCCAGCAATTATTTAGTCATGTCAGTGTCCACCTGACATGGCTCCAGCCCAACTTTCACTGTTCCCTGAGCTCTCTTTTTGGTCAGTGTCAACTCCTGAGGGAAACAGCTGACTCTTTAGTTTCTGAATGCTACACTGTCTTCGCTACCTTGTTACTGTCTGTGTCTGTTCGCCAGTTAGCATTGGACAGCTAAACATTGAGCTGAAGCTGATTATAAAGCTCAGTAAAGCTGAGTGGGAGTATCAGGCTTGTGTGACAACTCACTGACCAGGTTCACCAAATTTGATCCCGTCAACACTGCTGCTGTTTTTATATCATCACTTGATACATCATTATAAAAATCAGAGCTTCTTTGAACAGGTTCAGTGACTGAATTAAGACACCCTGCGTTGATCTTGGTGTTCATTAGTCATTTGCTGGACTCTTCTACACAGAGAACCTCTCAGTACCTGGCAGCTTTGAACTGACTAATCTTAAAGCAAAAGCCTTTTTTTTCCCTCTGCTGAGGTTTAAACAAAGGTACTTTGGTTTAAGAGAAGTGTTAATGCAGTATTCATGAATCAAATTTCATAGGAAATGAATCTATGTTTTGCAGTTGGTTTAAAAAGGAGCGCTGGAGCATGAATCATCATCATTATTAATTCACAAGAAGCATTCTAAAAGAAACAATCATTTGAGATCGACTGAGTAGTCCCCTCAAAGTACCTACTTCATAGACAAAAAGCCTGTGAAGAACAGTTGACATTGAAAGTCTTCTCTGATCAGCAGAAAATAAAAGACCGCTGGTCTTTGGACTGCTTTGCATCAATGTGTATTCTCTGGGTTTGTACACGAACATTTCTCTTTGCATTTGTGTGTGTGTGTGGGCCACTTAGGTCGACTCTGTGTTCTCTCCCCGGTGCTTCCTGGGCCTCAGCCAAAGCCAGAGCTCTGTAACACAAGATAAAGCTCGTCTGTTACCAAGACAGGAGGAAATGGAGCTTGGCTCTTTGGAGAAGGCCACTCACAACTGTATTTACATCATTTTGAAGAAGAGCTTGGCCACACTAAACCCGCGTGCGTGCTCATCAGTGAAGTGTCGCGTCTGCACACGGAGAGCAGTGGTTTGTTTAGAGAGCTCTCCCTATAGGCATAAACAAAAAAGAGGGTCTGCCTTTTAATTGCAGGGGTAATTTATCGCCTGACTTGCTAATTAAATTGCATCTTCAGCCAGCCAGCCAGCCTAACACCATAACCACACAAAGCCTTGAGCAAGGTGTGGAGTGAAAGACTGCTGCAGGCAAGAGGAGACGAGGGGAAAGAAAAAAGTGTGGATGGAAGAGAAGAAGGAGACAAAAGCAAGCCTGGCAGTGAGGTCAAAGCGATGGAGAGAGAGACAAGAAAAAAAAATTAAAGCAGCCACACAGTGTTACTGATCTCCACCACCACCACCGTAATGTCACAAGTTACAGAAGCTGAGTGTCCTCATACACATATAACATCTAATTAAGTCATGTTAGGAACTGAAATTCACGTTAGGGCAGTCAATCAATATTTTGAACATATAAGTAATGTGTTAATACACATAAAAAATCAAATTCACATGTAATCTATGAGATTTCTTTTTACCCTTTCCTGTTAGAAAAGAAATAGGAGGAAGCAACTGCTTATAATTCCTACCTCTAACTTTCTCATCTTTTATATCTGTTCTGATTATACAATCTGAAATATACATATACCTACGTATGCATATACCTATCCAGAATTATTCTATACTATGTCATAATAATCAGTTCTCCACTTTTATTGATTTGTATTAGTACATCTTTCCAAATTCTCCCAAATATTTTTACAATTTCACCCCACACACCGCTCTGCACATGTTCCTCATTTTTAAATTGAGCTCTTTCCTCAGCTCATAACCCCTGTCTCATTTTGTGAACATTTATATATATATATATATATATATATATATACAGGGGTTGGACAATGAAAGTGAAACACCTGTCATTTTAGTGTGGCAGGTTTCATGGCTAAATTGGACCAGCCTGGTGGCCAATCTTCATTAATTGCACATTGCACCAGTAAGAGCAGAGTGTGAAGGTTCAATTAGTAGGGTAAGAGCACAGTTTTGCTCAAAATATTGCAATGCACACAACATTATGGGTGACATACCAGAGTTCAAAAGAGGACAAATTGTTGGTGCACGTCTTGCTGGCGCATCTGTGACCAAGACAGCAAGTCTTTGTGATGTATCAAGAGCCATGGTATCCAGGGTAATGTCAGCATACCACCAAGAAGGACGAACCACATCCAACAGGATTAACTGTGGACGCAAGAGGAAGCTGTCTGAAAGGGATGTTCGGGTGCTAACCCGGATTGTATCCAAAAAACAAAACCACGGCTGCCCAAATCACGGCAGAATTAAATGTACACCTCAAGTCTCCTGTTTCCACCAAAACTGTCCGTCGGGAGCTCCACAGGGTCAATATACACGGCCGGGCTGCTATAGCCAAACCTTTGGTCACTCAGGTGTTTCAGTTTCATTGTCCAACCCCTGTATATTTCCCTGTAACATATTTTTTGCTTTGGACATTTAATTTTTCAATTTTACCAGATCCATAATTTTCAACATACAGTGGGTATGGAAAGTATTCAGACCCCTTTAAATTTTTCACCCTTTGTTTCATTGCAGCCATTTGCTTAAAAAAAAAGTTCATTTTATTTCTCATTAATGTACACTCAGCACCCCATCTTGACAGAAAAAAAAAAACTGAAATTTTTGCAAATTTATTAAAAAAGAAAAACTGAAATATCACATGATCATAAGTATTCAGACCCTTTGCTCAGTATTGAGTAGAGCACCCTTTTGAGCTAGTACAGCCATGAGTCTTCTCGGGAATGATGCAACAAGTTTTCCACACCTGGATTTGAGGATCCTCTGCCATTCTTCCTCACAGATCCTCTCCAGTTCTATCAGGTTGGATGGTGAACGTTGGTGGACAGCCATTTTCAGGTCTCTCCAGAAATGCTCAATTGGGTTTAGCTCTGGCCATAAAGCCCTAACTGGTGGAGGGCTGCAGTGATAGTTGACTTTGTGGAACTTTCTCCCATCTCCCTGCTGCATCTCTGGAGCTCAGCCACAGTGATCTTTGGGTTCTTCTTTACCTCTCTCACCAAGGCTCTTCTCCCACGATTGCTCAGTTTGGCTGGACGGCCAGGTCTAGGAAGAGTTCTGGTCGTCCCAAACTTCTTCCATTGAAGGATTATGGAGGCCACTGTGCTCTTAGGAACATTGAGTGCTGCAGAAATTCTTCTGTAACCTTGGTCAGATCTGTGCCTTGCCACAGTTCTGTCTCTGAGCTCTTTGGGCAGTTCCTTCCACCTCATGATTCTCATTTGCTCTGACATGCACTGTGAGCTGTGAGCTCTTATATAGACAGGTGTGTGCCTTTCCTAATCAAGTCCAATCAGTTTAATTAAACACAGCTGGACTCCAATGAAGGAGTAGAACCATCTCAAGGAGGATCAGAAGAAATGGACAGCATGGGAGTTAAATATGAGTGTCACAGCAAAGGGTCTGAGCACTTATGACCATGTGATATTTCAGTTTTTCTTTTTTAATAAATTTGTAAGAATTTCTACATTTCTGGGTTTTTTCTGTCAAGATGGGGTGCTGAGTGTACATTAATGAGAAATAAAATGAACTTTTTTGATTTTAGCAAATGGCTGCAATGAAACAAAGAGTGAAAAAATATAAAGGGGTCTGAATACTTTCCGTACCCACTGTAGCACCAACCCCTGAGGAACTCCACAGTTTTTATCCATGCAGGTTGATTTGTATTCACCTATTACTATAAATGGCTGCCTGTTTCTTAAATAGCTCTTCACCCAATTCAGTCCAACCCCTCTGATACCATGCCTTTCTAATTTGTTGAATGGTATGTTGTGATCAGTGGTGTCAAAAGCTTTTTTTGGTCTATAAATGTTCCTGCTGCATGCCGTTTTTTTGTGTATAGAATTTGAGATTTCTTCAATTAATTCTAGTAATGCCAAAGATGTTGATTTGTTGTTTCTGAATCCAAATTGGCCGTTAGCTGAGCAATCATCTAATCTAGTCATCTAATCTGTCTTTACAGACAGATCAGATGACTAGTCAGCTTCCTTTCCAGTATCTTAGAGAATTGAGAGAGCATAAAAATAGGACTGTAATTTGTAAATTGGTCTCTGTCACCTGCGGTATATAAAGGTATTACTTTTGCTATTTACATTTGGTTTAGAAATGTACCGGCTTGAAAAGACAAGTTATAGATGTGTGTTAGTAGTTTTTCATTCTCTTCAATAATTCTTTTTAATATTGTCATATCAATATCCTTCCAGTCAGTTTTATTCTTTCCTTTTTTTATTCTGGTCCTCCTGGGTGTTCCTGCCCATTGTCTCTCTCTCTCTCTCATCTCCTGTGTGTTTGTGGTCTCATGTCTGGTGTTCAGGGGCGGGGCCCGGTCCAGGTCTCCGCCCTCAGATCATTCTACTCACTTGGAGGTGATGAGACTCACCTGATCTCGTCAAGACCACTACTTAAGCTGGCGTACTGGTGTTAGTCTTCACTGGATTGTTAACTGAAAAATAGATAGTGTTGCTGGCTCGCTTGTAATTGTTACCTTAGATCTGCTTCACTATCCTGACCACGTTTCTGTACTCGTATGGCCCGGAGAAAGAGAGGAGAAATTACGGAGTGACTTCACGGATACCTTGTCTGGATCTGAGAACTGAAACAACACTGTTGCAAATTCAGTGTATTCAAAGGGTGCAGTAAATAAACACTGTTAATTTTTCCTCAGAGTTCTGCTTCAATAGAGTCCACCTGTCCATGGGTCCATTTTACAGTTTCCATGTTTTCTTTTCCTTCTACTGCTCTAAGAAAGAATGAGGAGTTCTTTCCCCTAGATTTTCCCCAACCTCATCTGATTCCCAGATTATTATTATTGTTATTATTTTTTTTGGCCAACTCTGGTCCCATATATACAAAAAAACATATAAAAACCACAAATATAAAAACTATCTTTTATTCTGTCATTTTCTACAAAATATTCAAATACCTTTAATGTTGCTTTTATTATTCTCTGCTATTTTAATATAATATTCCTTTGTCACAAATCCTCATAATATTAGTATATTTTTATATTTCCTCTCTTTATCTATTGTTCTAGCTTTTATAAATTGCCTCTAAAGAGCATTTTTCTTTTTGCAGGCATTGTTTAGACCTTTAGTGATCCATGGACTATCTGTTTGTTTTTGACCACTACTGCATCTTATTTTATGCTTTGTTAATATCCCCCTCCTCACAAACCTTATCCCAGTTCTGTTTTAGTAGTTCTTTTTTGAAATACATTTATTTTTTCTTCTGTTCTTACTCTTTTAAGTTTTAAAGGATTAGTTTCCTTCAGTTTCCTATAATTAGAGGAGCAGACAATTAAAACAGGTAGTTGATCACTTATGTCATTATATAATAGCCCACTCATTGCATTATCTTCCATAATGTTTATAAATATATTATCTATATTATACTCTCCACAACCTTATATGCAAACTTTTTATGCACGCATACTGCCACACTTCCTCCACTCTTGCTCATTCTGTTCAAGTAATTTAATTCATATCCAACAATTTCAAAATCCACACCTCTTTCAGGATTGATCCAGGATTCTGATATTGCTCTAGTCCTGAATGGTTTACTAAATAGTTTTATATATTCTTTAATGTTGTGGAAGTTGTCATAAAGGCTTCTGCTGTTAAAGTGGATAATGGGTATGCTTGATGAAAAACTTCCACTGAACTGTTTGTGGAATACTTGCAGTTATTGTTGATATAAAAGTTATTTTCCGGATCTGTGTCGTGTTCCATATCTTGTGCTTTTTGAGCCATAGACTGTATAATATATAAAAATAATACATAAAAATGGAACTGACCAACATGATGCAACCTGTTGATTGCCTCAGCATTAAAGTTTTGACTGCCACTTTTTTAAGATAGAAGTTACCATATTTAAATAAGAGGGTGTAGTGCTAATGCTAGGTTAGCAGCTAAGGTTGGCAAGTTGCATACATAAACTGTATAGGTGCAACATTCGCACGTGTTAGTCAGTGCTAACTATTAGAGCAATAGAATACTACTGAATTTCACTCATTAAAACTGAAACACAAACTTCTTGGACAGGCTTTAATACACACAGCAAGCCCACAATGGAGAGGTCCTGATTTGTGGAGGTGAAGCGTGACAGCAGTCAGTTACCACTGCCTGTTCCTGCAGACCACTGCCAATCTAGGTGGTCATACCCCTAACTAAGCTTTATCACCATCCAAACAGAGTTATTAAAAATTCATCCACTTTGTGGTTGTTATGAGGGCAGAAAGGCTAAAACTTTTCTTTTTTTTTGTACCAGACTTTAAACATGAACATGCTTTTTAATACTGTTAAGCTGGGCATTTTAACATGGAAGTCTAAAGGGACTGACTTGCTTTGGAACGAGCCTCAAGTGGCCTCGCCAGGAAACTGCAGTTTTTGGCACTTTGCACTGGCTTCCTTTTTGCAGCACTGGAAGCTGCCACTTGTCATTCACCCCGCAGTCACTCATTACCCAACTCTGCAGCTCTTAAAACAACCATATTTTATCCTGGTTCATATATACACATTAATTTTACCCGTGTGTTCATCCATGCAGACCTGATTCTATGTTACTGAACTGGCTGTATATCCAACACTGTCACAGTCATCTCAGCATGATTGTGTTTAACTGGGTCAGGTGCTAAAAAGACATGTTCTTGTGTTCCATGTCCATCATGTCCATTAAAGCGCTTGGTGAATGTGTGCAACTTCTCCCGAAAGACTCAAGTATGTTTGCCTGTGCTGCTGGGGCACAAACGCCTGTAATGCAGAGAAGTGCAGATACGTGTATGACAAAAGCACACAGCTGCTGACCTTACTCCTGACAATCTGTCCATCACTGTCACAGAACTGTTTGAGGGCCTCCAAAGGTTACAAGATACATTTTGGAAGAGCTGTAGATTACTGCTGTGACAGTAAAAA
The DNA here is from genome assembly GCA_024447675.2 of Pterophyllum scalare. NCBI lineage: Eukaryota > Metazoa > Chordata > Actinopteri > Cichliformes > Cichlidae > Pterophyllum > Pterophyllum scalare. The sequence goes on from JAMQGT020013378.1 coordinate 19,223, forward strand.
CTGAACTATGAGAGTTATGTAATGAAGGCAGAATGTTACACATACCAGTGCACTAGACACATAATCATGTCTTTGATCCAATGTGACACCCATGACGGGAAATTATCACAGTCACAATAAACAGCTTGGTGCTGAATTCATGAAAAAACATTGTTTCTCTGAGAATATTACACATTTATCGAGCTAACAGTGTCTCACGCTAGTCCATTTCAAAGAAATACTGTTTGTATAATTAAGCTGAAAAACAATAATCAAAGGTAACACACTGACTGAATTTTAATAGTGGCATTACATCTCACTTTATTCCAGCCTGTGGTCTTTTTCTCTTTCTTTTTTTTTTTCTTTTTGAAAAAGAATAAAACGTGAAATGAATAAAACGAAGCATAGTGACATGTCTTCTGCCAGTTCTTCATTTTGTGTACTTTGTGTTCCAGGCAAAAAACAAAAACAAAAAAAAACACCACCACCAAGCTTTTCTCCCTCTCCTGCCAGATTGAAATGCACTTCGCTGCTACATGTCAGTCAGTGCAGCAGCAGCAGCAGCAGCGGTCTTGTTGTAATCTTGTTGTAATGGCTACGAATCTTGTTTTAATATGTTGCTTTCACATTAACGCTGCAAAATCTTACTTGAAAATTACTGCGCGCCCTTGTTTCCAAATGACATTCGTGCACTTTTCACACTTTTCTAATACAAATTCATTTATGTGCTTGACTGGAGTTTTAATTTTTATACATTTTTTTTGCATGAGAAGTTATAAGAGCATTGTATTCTTTTGTACATTACATCTGTTTTTTCTAATCCAGTGAGCAGCAATGAATTTAATGCTGCATATGCCCTCTGAATAGGGCTTTGAACGGGGCTCTGAATAGGGCTCGAGACCTCCACAAGGTCTACACAGTGTGCGTGAGAATAGAATGCATTCATCAGTGCTCATTCAATAACATTTTTTTTTACTTATTGATTTTCTTTTGTCCATTATCTGCCAGGTGGTGCAATGAAAATGATAAACGCAACATGGCCGGGGAGAAGCATTGTGTATGAATTTAGATAAGACATTTAAAGCTCGCAGCAGAAGCATCATACATCAAGTTATTATCCACTGTCACCTCTTCTCCCCTCTTTAGCTCTTTACAAAGGGCAGTCTAGTCGCTTTGAAGCCATCATTTGAATTCTGGGTTGCTTCGCAGTAAAGGTCTCATCAGGTCTTACTTCATTTGCAGCTGTGTATTTCTATGAAAACGTGAGCTATTTGGAATGCATATCATTAAACGTACTGGAATAATTATCCTATTTGTAAGGTGCAGAGATCATCACTGTGTTAAACACTGAGGTGTGATACTTTGACATGTGTGCATTTCAAATTTGTATTCCAGTAGTTTTTACAAGATAGGTTCTGGTTATATCTCCTTTATTGTGATAAAATGCCAATTAAATTCTTTCCAAGAACCCTTTCCTTTCATTTCTCAGAAATGCTCCATAAGTATTGTACTGCAGCTCTTCTTGTGTAGCATCTCTGCTGAACTTGTGCACTTGTTTGAAATGCAAATTTATTGCGGTGGTGATTCACAGGGCAGCAGATTTGGATTTCAGTTTAAGGAAGTATTCTGAATTTTAAAAAAGACATATTCAAAATAAGATGCTAAATCCTAATAAAATGCATTTTTCAGTCACAAACATCATCACAACGTCAGGTAGGTGTACAATGAAGGAAGGCATTGGTGCACTCCAGTGTAAGACTTGCATTTAAGTGAAGGGTTTTTCTCTGTATGGAGTTCTTTTTTTTCATTTTTTTTTCATGCAGCATCCTCAAGGAGTAGCTGAAAGGTCTTATCACTAAAGAGAAAGTGTAGCTATAAGCTGACCTGGTCCTACTGTAAAAATCTTGTTTTTAAAGTAATGGTTTAACACTTTTAAGGAGTAGAGAAAGTCAGACAACACAAAAGCTGGTGTCAAAAAGCTAGGTTAGAGAAAGCTAACCTTTAAAATATAAAACATGCTAGTTAACATCTATATTGTTTGGTTTTTTTTTAAAGACAATAAAGTGATTATTTATGGCTTTAGATGTATGAGCTGGAACTTTCTTGATAAACAGGACTAAATGGATCCATCGGGTACTTCTGTGAAGTGTCTCAACTGGACCAAGCTAATCACCTCCTAGCGGTTGCTTCACGACATGAAAGTGGCATTGATCTCGTCTCACTCTTCAGGAAGAAAATAAATAAGCATCCCAAAAAATGTTGAACTCTTCCTACGAGAATAACTGCCCACTACTCCCTGAAAGGATATTACTGTGAAGTCTATCATTTGCATCCTTTTAATAACCTTCCCAGCTCAGGTAAATTAGCATTCATGTGCAATGTTTTGGGACAGTGTGAAAATAGTTCCAAGGGGAGAAAGTAAACTTTTTCTACCAATCCTTCATGAAGGCCAAGAAAATATGTCCTGAAAGAGGAACAAACACATTCTGATGAAGCAGGATCTGGGGATGATGATAATGACAGTTTTGAGATACCTTTGTGATCATGATTGGTGCTCATGATTGCATTTTTTTTTTTAAAGGATCTGAGCCCTTTTCCAGGTAGTTTCACTGATTAGCTTAACGAGGAGGGAGGGCGAGAGGTGCTAATCACTGATCACCTGGCGCACTGTTTGACTGCTATGAAATCCTGCCTGGCTCGCCATCAGCAAAAAAGACAAGAAAACTCCCCACGCTGTGTTCTCGAAGTGAGGGCAACATGTGCCCACTCCCATTCGTATAAGCCATTCTAATTTTCAACATTATACCACTTTGATTCTTCAGGATAGCTACCTAAGACTAATTAGATGGTTGCATAGCAACAAGATGATGCAATAGTCCCGATGTCCTTTGAGCACTTGGTTTCTTTCATATTAGCAAAGCTCACAGCTGTGCTTTGTGTTTGTGCATAAGAGGCAAGAGGCACTTGAGCCGCCCAATATCCTGCCACACTCGCCATCACACACTGAAGCATAACCAGTTATGCTGATGAGGTCATTAACTGAGCTAATGAGTGCATTACTTAGCATATGTTGGCACACTTGTTTTCAAACAACACACGGCGGCATCAATACTAACTGCATATCTTAAAGCATGAAGGCATGAAGGAACTGCAGCAAATTTATTCTCATCAATATCCAAATGTATGCAGCACGTGGCTGAAAAATCGAAGCCAATTATCTGCCCGATGGGGCCCAGGCTGTGGTGCAGGGATCAGCGTTATTCCATGTGCTGTTTGTGTTCGCGTTCAGTTCAGTGCGCCGCTTATGTGTCTCCATGTAGACACACTTGACGGCACTGTGGCTACACAGTGTTACATTCGTATTAGCCTGTAATGCTGGATAATGTGCTGGGCCCCTTCATTTTATATTCATCACTATTCATCACCATTAAACATTATGTAACTGAATGCTTTTTTGGGGGGGGGTATATCCTTTTTTCAGTTCATTTAAGGCTGATTTAAAAATAGAGAAACAAAAGGAGATGCACATTCTCTCCAGCATACAGACAGATGTATTTTAATGGTGCAGTGCCTCGTGGTTTAGTGAGGCTTCATGTATTGGGGGGAATTTGCCGTTTGAGTTAAGCACACTAGTTACACTCACTACAGCTTAATGTGCTTTAGAATTGCAGTTATTTATGGTGCTGTGCTCCCACTATTTATTCATGCATATATTTTTAGACAGTTGATCCATGGAGCTACCCACTTGACCGGTTATTTTCACATTACTGACACATCATGTGTCACTATCATTCTTGACATCCCGAGGATTAAGAGGGGCTTTCTTCATGCGATGTGGGTGTCACAACGTTGTCACTTTCCAGGCCGACTGGGAAGAACATATGACCGGCACACAGATGGGCCAGTGGCTGCTGGAAACCTTTCCTTTGCTTGAAACGTCTCAGGCTGGGACCAGATGATTCGGCATGGCATGACAAGTGAATAACAGCACAGGGGACAGCTGTGATGTTGTGCCCCCAGGCCTGCTGGGATCTGAAGAGTCTTCACTTGAGAACTGATTGAACCTAGCTTGCCATTTCCCAAACATTGTTTGCTGTGCCGCTGCCCACAATGCAGTGGCCGCAGATGTTTAATTATTTAAAAAAAGAAAAAAGAAGAAGAAGAAAAAGAGAAAGAAAGAAAGAAATGGGGGAAAATAACACAAAAATGAGCCAGACACCGCTTGGAGCCCAACAGTCAGAAAGCAACACTTTTGCGTTCCAAGTCAGCCAATTAGTGACAAACATGATTCCACATAGCAAGGCTGCCTCTTATAAATTCATGACTGTTAGAGACCTAGAATAAGGAATATCTGCTGGTAGAGTTACCATTTCATTGCCAGTTGGTTTTTCCAACCTGAGCGCTATCGGATTCATTTTGTGTATCTGTTGTTGTGATTATTTTAAATCCCAGAGTGAAAGCAAACAGCCTTCACATGGTAAAGAACTTTTCTGGCCAGGGTGCTTCAACCACTTTAGTTGAATTCATAGTATAGCTCGTCAGATTCTGGTTTGAGACCGATGTTCAATATTTTCCTGCAGGGAAAATTCCACTGCAGAAAAACCAAAGATGTCAGCTTTTCCACTGACAGCAGCCACAAGACATTTGACTTAAGGCTGATACTCCTCTTTGTAAACTGCTAGGACAAGCTCACTGTCTCACCGTAACTGCTGTTATAGCACCTCTACGGGTGCAGTAGTACGGTATAACCAGCAAGTACAACAAGAATTTAAGGCAGCTCTCCCAATGTGAAAGTTTCTTTTTGGAAATAATACCAGGAAACAGGTTACAAACTTTACATTCTGATGATTTGTGTCTGAATGTTAGATACCTGACATCGCCTGGAACTGATATGTTTGTGTATACAAGAAAAGAAAAGAAAATCGACCTTTATTCCAAGCAAAAATATGTTTATTTTCTTTCAGACTTTATTTTCTAAACTCTGAGGGGAGGCTTGATGCACCCAATCTGAGCCTAAGAACCGGATTGGATTATTTCGGGATAATTGGAATGAGATTACAATCAAAGTTTTAATTAGACTGCAGCTACAGTTGGTTTACTTCTGCCTGGGTGTCGATTTACGATCTGTTAATTAAGAACTAGAGCATTAGTCTTCCCTCCTCTCTCTCTCTCTCTCTCTCTCTCTCCACACACACACTTTTATCTTGCGACTTCGTGTAGGCTTTGGTTCTGTTTCTCACAACAGGACTGTGCTGTGTTGCTGAATCTTCTGTTTTGAACACTGTCGCATTAACCCACAGAGAAAGTTCTGGCTTTAAAAAGTTTAGATACAGTTGGCAGAGTTAATGTAATACATGATGTTGAGTGTGCAATGGAAGGTTTTTATAATTCTTTGCAGTAAGCATGCTCCTGTAAAGAAATTTAGGCTCTCTGGAAAAGTCAGCCCATGGTTCATAGTAGAACTCTTTAATCTGCTCAGGGAAAGGAATATCCATCCATCCATTTTCTCAATCTAGAAAATCCAAGTCACAATACTACTTAAGATCTGTTTCAGGAAACCTTAATAATCTCTGTCACGCCATTTCAGTCCTGCCTGAACATTTATTAATATACTGAGCTGAAATGAAAAGTAAAGTTGACATTGTCGGGCATTTTAATGAACATTTTATGTCAACTGGTTCTGTTTTTGATGCAAATGTAATCGAGTCTCAGTCTTCTAATTTGAATGTGGTATTTTCAATCTTGCATGCGCTGCTTTATCAGAGAACTCATTTGTCTTTATTCCTGTTTCCACTGTGGCGACTCGTAACGCTTTGAAATCCATAGATCCAACAAAGTCATCAGGACACCTGACAGTCTGAATCTTTTAAAGCTTGCAGCTCATTTTATTACTTAGCCTATTATTCATATTTTAAATGTGAGTCTTCAGACTACTGTCATCCCCAGAATATGGAAAGCAGCCTGTTTCCCCCTTATTCAAGGCTGGGGACCTTTCAGATTTCAACACTTCTCACCCTATAGCCAAACTTTCTACTCTTGCCAAGAATCTAGAATCTGAAACAAACTCTCAGCTGAAACAGTAATTGGCCAACAACAATATCTTAAGTGAGACTCAGTCTGGCTTTGGATTGTGTCATAGTACCATAACAGAAGCTATGTTGGTAACAAATTATATTATTAAAGCCTTGGAAAGGAATCAGCTGTACTGCCTTGTTTGTTGATCTTTCCAAGGCATTTGATTCTATTGACTATGACATGAGCTGCTGTTAGGCAGACTCAGTGATGCTGGTTTCACTGACGGGGCTGCTGCGTGCTCCAGGAGCTACGTTTGGGAGAGAACTCAGCGTGTTTATAGAGATGGCTACAAGTCAAGTTTCTTGAAGATTTTTAAAAGGAGTTCAGTTATATCTATTTTATGAGCCAGGCCATTGAGGAGCTCCAGATTGCTTTTCAGCAACTGCAGGCATGATTTAAAGTTGGTTCTTAATGTTATCAAAACCAAATTGGTTGGATGCTAGACTTTCCTTTAGTGTGGATGTTGAGCACTTCATGAAAAAGCTGGAGGTTAGACTGGGTTTTTATTCTTGAAATAGGAACGGTTTTAATTTATCAGTTAGGAAGAAAAAACTTGTGCAGGCTACATGCATATGCATGCTGCCTCCTCTGCACATCACTGTCTAGACTCTTTGTATCACAATTCTTTACATTTCATACCAAACTCATTGCCAAGTACACATCACTGTGTATACTTTATGATCTGGTTTCTTGGCCTTCATTAGGTTTAAGGAGACAACAGCACTGGCATATTTTTATGTAGTTAGCCATATTGGGTAAACTCCCTTCTTATCTGTGTAAACTCCTAACACCTTCAAACAGCTGCTATGATTTGCACTCCTCTTTCTGGCTCCTTTTTAGGGTACCCAGGATTTTTTCTGAACTTGGTATAACAGAGTTTTCTTATTTTGCACCCTGGTTGTGGGATAACCTTCAGAGGACACTAAAATCGAATGCTTTTGTCACCCCGGGAGAATTCAGGAGCTCTTCTGTAATCGAGCAGTGCAAGTGTAATTCATAAGTGGGACTTTGGATTTTGTATTATGTTACTTGTTGACTTTGACTTGCTTTATTTTGTCTTATGTGTATTCATGTTTTATTTGCTTTATAATTTATAATGTTGCAATGGTGCACCTTCTTGGAAAGGTTTCCCTTGAAAAAGAAAATATAATCTCAAGGGGCTTCCTGTTTAAATAAAGGTTAAATAAAATAAAGTGACTTCTTAAGTTATTATGGGTTGCCAGATAAATTACAAAAAGATTAAAGCTTGCCAGCTGAAGCCCAAATCAGATTTCCATCTCATCCATTAAATACTTCAAGCAGGCCCCGATTTATAGCCTACTTCCGTGTTTGATTAGTAAGGCTTAAGGCTTGAAATTTCTCGAGAGATTTGACTTTGAAAATCTTATCCGTTTAAAAACTGTAATACTTAACAGTAACAGCAGGGAGCGGTAGCGCCCTAAATGACACTGGCCTGTTGCGTACATGAAGAAAAGGGAGCCCAAGAATTAGTAAGCATAGAGCAGTCCTCTGTAATAAAAATCAAATAAATTTAGATTTTGGGAGGTTTAAAATACATTACGTACTTTTTTTTTATGATACTGGTATTTCTTGTGCTTGTTTTTCATTGGCTGAATCAGAGCCCACACGCTAATACTCAAATTTAAAAATCTGTATTTCCAGAAAAGTCGTAATGTGTCATATTTCACTATTTTTCTCATATATATATCAAAAACACACATCAATAATATGAAACATTAAATCATACAGGTAGAAAAAGGGGTCTGTAGTAGGACGAAGTAGCTCAGGGGGCAGCATGCTCTCTATCTGACGCGATTCTATCGGAGAGGGTGCTTCTATTGTTTTGATTAGGAAAATCTTCTGGGCACCTGCAGCTCCAGGACGCGCTATCTAAGGTCAGTTTCCACTGCATGGTTTCCATTATATGCATATAAAAATCATTTTCCTGATGTGTCAAATTGCATCTGAAGGCTAAATGAAAACAAAGGCTCCGGTGGCTCGTCTGCATGCTAATAGCTTGGTAACTTGCTAGCGACACACTCACAAATGAGCTAAGAAGTTTAAAGTCTCAGTGTCAGCCTGTTACTTCTGGTAATTAAAAATTGAATGCGTCTTACTTTTGTTTTCGATTGATTAACGATCAGCTGACATAGATAGAGCCCAAGAGTGCATTTATCTATCGCAACTGTTCAAGTTGTCGTTCTCTAGTAGGCGTATGTTAGCATCATCTAGCAGCCTGTACTGTGTGTTGTCCGTACTGGGCATATGGATTATATATATATATATATATATATTTTTTTTTGTTTTATTGATATCTCAGTGTAATTGTCCACATAAATACCTATCTCGACTAAGTTAAATGTAATTTTAACCACTCGCTGGCCATCCTATTACTATTTGAATATACTACTCCAGCGGTTAGGCCGCTAATGGCTAATCGCTGGTTATTATACAGGAGAGCTATAGTCCATGTACATAACATAAACGTCGTAACAACTGCTAGAGAAACTCTTAAATCTAACAGCATGCTGTGGTGTCAAATGCTTTTTTAAAGCTGTTGTGTAAAACACAGCAAAGGCCCATTCTCAGTTGGTTTAGGTAGCTGCTTGTAGCAAGGTCAGCCTGTAGATTTTTAATAAAGGATAGAGTGCACTCGGTTATATTCCTTATGATAATCACATGCTGTTTTAATTTCCCACCGTTTAAAGCGAAACTATTAAACAACACAGTGTAATAATACACTGTTTTATCCGCGTAATACCCCGAAGAAAGCAGCCTTGAAGTGTGCAGCATGCGCTAAGGGCCAGCAGAGGGCACTGTGGCATAGCCCTTTTTCTGCAGCACAGAGAATATTTGTTTAGTCCTCTTTTGTTTTACAGTTTATATGAATACAAACCCCTGCATCTCACGCCCAACCCAAAACTTCTATAGTTAAGTTAGATAAGCTTCCCTGACTGGCAGGTGGGGGATAGGTTTGCAGGATCAGGAGGCGTTACTATCACAGTTTCTGAGGAGCTGCGGTCAGTCATCACAAAACCCTTGGTTACCCCTCTTTTCTTTGTGGGGGGATTTCCCCAAATACCGGCTTTTTGTGATAGACTGACTAATTCCTCTGTGACTTTTCCCACAGTATTTAATGGCAGAGGGCAGAAACCACATCCAGGATACAGAGGCATATTTCCCATGTTGGGAAAGAAGAGGTCAAAGGTTAAAATGCATGATGTTGCTCCTATATTTAGAGCTCAACCTGGGCTGCAACTGTCCTGAATCAGCACACATTTGAATTCAGCGCTCTCCTCATTTATGTGGTGTTTTTGTACTGGTGTTTTGTAATTTTTTAAGTGGTTTGTGCTTTTTTTTTTTGGTTTTGAACTAATTTGCAGTAAGTGAGTATGCTTTTATCGAGAAAGTGTTTTTCACATGTTCAGTAGTGTTCTCTTATCTCCAAGTATGAGGCAAGACAACAACACTAACGCTGTTAAAAAATAGGCTACATTAGCACCTGAGAAGTGAATGTTTTGTGTGTAGGTTTTTATTTTTCCATTTACTTGCTCAATTATGATTGATAGCAGCAAGATATTTCAATTAGAGGAAATGTGGCTGGCCAGGAGGTGCTTTTGGAGCCAAGACTGGGAGGAACAAGATGCAGAACAGGCCTGGCTGAGCAGCAGGTCCGCGCCTCAGAAGGACCCTGTCTTAAAATGCTTATATTTGCTAATCACTGGCTTTATGAGATAGTATATTAATAAAAAAAAAAAAAAGTTTGTTGGCTGTGTACATTGTGGTATGAAATGTTTTCTCTTCTAACATCCAAAGTTTTCCTCCAGATCTCATCTTCCCTTGTAAAAATCATGGATGAGCAGACAGGCTCACCCGGAGCCAATACTGACAACAACAGCCAGAGAAATGGAGATGAGGTAAGAGGTGATATGAAATGATGTGTTAAAAAAAATTTTTTTTCCAGTTCAAACTTAAAGCAATTCCTGCCAGTACAAGTCAAGGTGGAACTGCTACGTGAACCTTCAAAACATGTCTGTTTTTGTCATCTTGCAGAAACCCAGACGTGGCAGCTGGACCAAGGGGAGGAAGAGGAAGAAGCCAATGAAGGACAGCAATGCACCCAAGGCTCCCCTAACGGGCTACGTTCGCTTCATGAACGACAGACGGGAGCAGCTACGGGCAGAGCGTCCAGACGTGCCCTTTCCAGAGATTACAAGGATGCTGGGCAACGAGTGGAGCAAGCTGCCCCCTGAGGAGAAGCAGGTCAGCAGTGAAGTTCGAGACAGGCCTACACACTGAGCAAACAACGGTGACGAGAAATGTCAAAACATTTCTTTCAACATTTCTTATGTGGCTCTGGTTTAAGATTACCTTCCAAAGGATTTTATAAAAAAAGTCTATGTAGGTTAAGTGGTGATTCTAGATTGCCCATGAGTGTGAAGGGATGTCTGTCTCTCTGTGTTAGCCCTGCCACAGGATGTTTTCACTTTTATTAATACAGCTGTGGGTGCAGGTTTTGAGAAGGCAGTGGAAGAAAATTAACAGAGCAGGAGCAGCCAGCAATAAAATCTGTTAAGGTCCTTGATTAACAAAGTAGTGTTACTGTTGGCTTTCAAAGCACTGGTACCCCCCAAAGGACTGGGCTGCAATATTCATCTGGAACATGCCAGCACTGACGACTCTCCCTTGCCAGGTTTAACAATACCTCAAGCCAGCAGAGGCTCATGTAAGTTTTCACTTTGTACAAAAGCAGCGTAGGAAAGGAATTTCCCGTAGAATCCATTTCAGCAGTGTATTTGGAGCTGACAAAACATTGATTTGCACATGACTAACCTTTTTAGCTCTTTGACAGCCTCTAACAGATAGCTTGAAATCTTTTATTGTGCCCCAGGAACACCCTCAAATATGATTCAAGAATAGCAAAAATGGACATCTTCTAATGATAGAAGCACTGTCATAGTTGCTCCAGTTCAGTTGCATAGATATATGTGTTTGAATGATATCACTGAGGTTAAGATGCCATTTTCACAATCCAGCAGACCCATAATCATTTTGGAGTCCTGTTAGCTCACCAAAAAAAAAAAATCCTCACGCATACTAAAGTATTTATACTATTCAGCACTTGAATGTGGGAGTTTTTCGTCTTGCTATTTTTACAGAGAATATTTGAAATGTCTGGACATGTTTTGTGTTCCACAGTTGGCAAGAAGCACAAGCAACTTCACTGCTGATTTGTTTCACACAGAGTTTAGCGCTCAGTCTGATTAGCCAGTGTGCTGAGACGAGACCTCCGAGTGAAGATGGTTTAAAAAGCTTTTCTACTAATTATATTACAAGATGCTTTTCCTCCTTTCGAAAATTGAGTGAATGTAGGTTATTAATATTTGAAAATTGCAGGGTTTTTTGTTGGTTGAAAAGAATTTATACTGATGAGGAATAATTAGTCCCACTCATCTCATCATCTTGCCCACAATCCTCCTCCATCATATTGTGCCAAATCTCATTTCCAGCCTTTGTATTTAAGTCTCCCCAGCTTTTCTCACCTTTGTTTCTCATCTCTGTAGCGATACTTGGATGAGGCAGAGCGAGATAAGGAGCGTTACATGCGAGAGCTGGAGAAGTACCAGAAGACGGAGGCCTACAAACATTTCACCAGGAAGGTGCAGGAGAAGCAGAAGGGCAAGAGGCACAGGGGAGGTGAGATGTGGTCAGAAAGTAGCAGGGTGGTAAGTTGGCATCAACCGCTGAAAATAAAACATTTGGCTTGTGGCCCACCGTCATTTTGGGGCCCGCCGTTTGAAAGTAGTTCCCATGTCTGATGATATTTGGATAAGACAACGTTTCTTTGGTGCACGAATCCCTTCCAGACAGGATGACTCTCTAATGAAAATCATACCGTACAGTAGGGAGTCGGCATGTTGTTGTGGTTCCTGTTTGTCTTTTTAAATCATTATGACACAAATGGAAGTTTGAAATTTGTTTTCAGGATAGAAATGTCAGTTTTAAAGGAGTCTGAATAATCAATTAGAGCTTGTCTTTGCAAAAATAGTTACTAATTAGAGCCCCATTGATATGCAATTTTTAAGACTGATACCAATACCGATATTTAATGATTTAAAAATCTGATATTGGCTGATATTATTTTCTTTTCTTTCACACACACGAAACATAAACAGATTTCCATATTTATGAGTCCTTATTAAGGTAATATGATTACACAGTTTAAAAGTAAACTTGTTTTACTTCTACAAGTCGTGGATTACGCCTTTACGCTCTGCCCGGCTCTGCTTGGATTAACTGGTTGTATTTGTGGCGTTCCAAACACACGTTGTCAAGCTTTGCAACATTGACACTCGTAACATGGTGAAAGGGTGTTTTTCTCATCCCCTTTTATTTTTTAATCTTAATTTATCAAATGTTAAAAATGCAGATACTGACACACCAGTAAATGGCTAATATCGGCCCGGCCGATACAGGCCCTAATTCTTTTTAAATCCCACAAATAATTTTGTGATTTTTTTGCTCCTTCAGTGTGATACATATTGGAAAATAAAAACACTATAGACAGAAACCAAAACTAGAACATCATTTCTGACTAACGGGGACTATTCCCCCTAAAATATTTCTGTTGACAGCTTAGTTATTGCTGTATACCTGATCATATTTCAGCATTTGGTAAATATAAGTCATAGCTAGTTAGTTTCCTCAGTCAGTGGGGAAAAAAGAAAACAATACTTTGCAAATTCTTAGTTGAGATTCTAAGTAATAGTTCAAGCTAAAGCCAAGAGGCTCTGCTTGCTCGTCTAGAACGCTGGCTTTATCTGTCCTACAAATCTCTCCCTTTAAATCCCACAAATGTTAACGACACAAACAGCTGTGCTCTTGAAAAATATATGAGAAAGTGAGCTGAACTTGATCCTTTGCCTTGTTCCAGGTGATTCACAATACAAAGAGCAGCGAGGGGATTTTTTTTTTTTAACTACTTTTGTTCATTGTAAAGGCACACTTCACCAGATAAAATATGAATCATCTGCTGTCCTCTTTCCTTCCACTCCAGATGTCGGACACCAGGTAGCCAACGAGGCTCTTCACGAGGTCAGTAACTCTTTCCTTCCCCGTAATGTCTCCAAGTACTCTGACTCCAAATTTTAAAACAATTGTGTGCACCTCACACACATGTTGAGCAGTGAAAAGGACAAGATCACTCATTGAGTTCAGGGATATATCATTGTCTTATAAAGAGTAGGAGGATGGAGGAAGACATGAATGCTGTGTATACAGACAGCATTTTAGCTGTTGTAAAGAAAACAGAAGTGCCACAACCTGTCAGAGAAGGTGTTGAGTAAAGTAAATGAAGCATGTTGCAGAAAAACAAAGAAACAGTGACATTTTGTGTATCGTATTTTCTTTTGTCTTTCCATATTGGTGCCAGTGTAATTTTTCATGATGGTCCCCTTATTAGTATTTATGAGGAAGCTTTAATAGCATGAAATGAAACGATTAAAATGCACTTGCGTAAATTAATCATTAGTCGAAACGTTTCTTAATGTGTGTGTGTTTTCTGTTTTTTGTCACCCAGGAAACTTATTCTGTTGTGTTTGCTCTCATCTTACTCAATGCATTAAGTGCTTATTGTTGCATGACTAAAGCCAGGTTAATCCCCCTTTGGTGCTGTGTTTTTCATCCAAGCATTTGGCCTCTTCTGACTGTGTGATTCGTTTTTATTAAGTTCTGCATGCATTTAAGAGGTTTCCTTTGTAAGTCTTTCAGCGTACTCTGAAGGGTTGTAGCCAAGGTGACTTAACCGGAATCACTATTCCTGTGGGGATACCAGTGTTTGGATTTAATGAGGATTCATCATTAATGTCATTATGTTAAGATGTGAAGAAAGATGATGCGTTTTTTTTCCAGAGGAGGGAATTAAGCCTGTGCTGTGTCTCGTGCTTCTTTTTCAAAATGTATTTTGTTGCAAATTTATTGCGAACCATTTCAGAGCTTTTGATATTGTAGAAGCACCACTGATGGAATTACTTCTGCCTCCTCATTTCTTATACTGTATCACTGTATTTCCCCCGTGGCCAGGTATAAAATCAATTACCTACCCACACACAGCCTAGCTAGATAAATGACCACCTCTTGCTGTCAGTCTGAAGAGCCAAATGTTTTCACTGTTGAGCTTATCTCCTGTCTTACTGTCTCTGGTTATAAACAGAAGGACACGGAGGGAAAGGACAGAACTGTGTTTGACATACCAATCTTCACAGAGGAGTTTCTTAACCACAGCAAAGGTAAAGAGCTTGATCTCAACCTGCTGTCTTCTTGAGAATGACTCTGTGTCCATTTGTCTAAGTGTTTCTAAACACATTCTTCTGCTACTTCAAGAACACCGTACTTCTTGGCCACAATCTTAGAATAGCTCCTCTTGCCGCTGAAATCTCAGATGCCTGAAACTCTCAGACTAAATAAAAGATTTATTTGAAGCTGCGTTATCTCCCCAGAGCTCCCCTTTGATCTACCGTTGTGGCTCTTTCTCTGCATACATTTACCTCAACAGCACGTGAAGCCGAGTTGCGGCAGCTGCGTAAGACAAACATGGAGTACGAGGAGCGTAATGCAGCCTTGCAGAAGCACGTGGAGAGTATGCGCGGCGCTGTCGAAAGGTTGGAAGGGGATGTCATGCAAGAGAGGGGACGCAACGGGCTCCTTCACCAACACCTGGAGACCCTGCGGCAGGCACTCGCCTCTAGCTTCTCCACCGTACCGCTGCCAGGTCAGAACCATCAGTACGCCTTTATTCTGCACAACATAAATTCCCAGTGGACTAATAAATAAAAATAACATTAAATTAAAATTCAATAAATGACTTATTACTATGCGTATACGACGTTCCTGTAGCTTCCTGAGTTTGTCGTGTGTTTGCCATCCGTTAGGTCCCTACAGACTGGGAACATTAGTTCTGGGAATGTTTTTCCCAGAACTAATGATGTCTTTTTGGGATATAAGTGAAATTATTTTTTGTCAATCAGTATTCTTGTTTGTGTGAAAAAAAAGAAAGAAATTAGATTGTTTGGCTTTTATTTCTAAAACTGTGCAATCACGCTTTTGTGCTTAGTGTGCTGATACTGATAAATGCACATCGTAAACTGGTATTGACTTGAGATCCACTGAATTGGTTCTTCCCTCTGTACACAAAAACCAGTGAAGTAAGCTGTTAGTTCCAGAGTCATGGTTTAAGATGGTGAACCATTCATACACAGGTGT
Source organism: Pterophyllum scalare (assembly GCA_024447675.2). Lineage (NCBI taxonomy): Eukaryota > Metazoa > Chordata > Actinopteri > Cichliformes > Cichlidae > Pterophyllum > Pterophyllum scalare. The sequence continues at coordinate 34,538 of JAMQGT020013378.1, forward strand.
ACACTCGATGTGATGCTTTGAGTTTCGGCGCCTTTCGCCTGTTGTTTACGCACTAGCTTTGTAAGGCTGGGAATTCTTTATTTTAATGTAATTTATCGTTTAAATGGAATCTGCTTCCTTTTTGTTTACACTTGATTTTATCTACATTTGGAACCTGTGCTGAGTTCACACCCATCACATTTCTCTGGCAGTTTTCTTCCACACCTGTTTGAACATCTTTCTTACAGCAGAGACACTGAATCTGCGAACAGCAGAAGTAGTCACAACACTCCTGGAATTATTTCATAAGAGCTTCACAATGAAAGATGATTGCAGAACCTTCTTAGCTTTGGTGAAGGTGAAATAAATAACTGGTATGTTTGGCTTCTAAGTTTTCTTTTTGTTTTTTTTTGTTTTTTTGTGACTTTGCATGTAGTGTAGTTGGCTTAGTCCATATGGGTTCAGAAGAATGAGAACCTGTAACACTGCTGCTCCATTTTATACCGTTCATATTTGTAGCTCTTACTGTTTTTCTTTGCACCTCTCCCAGTGGTTGTAGTTGTGATTGGGGTGTAATTTCTTTTGAAAATATAGCCAATCAACAGTATCCAAGTATGACAAGAAGAAACCATTTGAGAGCCATATTTGGTAATTAATGCGTTATTCTGTGAACATATTTGACCCTAAAAGCACACACTGTTGTTGGCCTACAGGCAGCGGAGAGACGCCCACTCTGGAAACCATCGACTCCTACATGAAGAAGCTCCACAGCATCATCGTCAGTAACCCTCAAGAACACGAGAATCTCATCAGCACTGTGAGAGAAGTGGTCAACCGTTTGGACAGGTAAAAGTTGCTTCACTGAGGGACCTTTAATGGCTTCATTCCAATTTAGATGGACTTTATTGTATATATTTTTATTAAATGCCAATAAAGTATAATCAATAAAAATATAATTTCCTTCTCAGTCTAACAAACATTACAAAGTTTTAAAGATAAATTGACTGAACTTTCTCATAGTTTATTTATAGGCCATTCTTGTCCTCTATTTCAGCATAGTTAAATATTTTTCATGTTTCATCTGTAAAGAATTTTAAGCACGTCTTTTACTGTTGTTTGGCTCAGATAATCGGACTCAAGTTCAGCTGATGCAATGGATTGACTCACAGCGACATTAAACAGATGCTCGATCCCGGTCGATGCCTTTCTCCTTTACGTCCAGTCTTCTTGTTGATCTGTCAGACCAGCTGAGCTTGAAACAACTTTTATTACTCTGCTAAGGTGATACAAGTGAGGGTAATGTAGCGGTTCATATTTATTTATTATTTTTTACATGTTTTTGTTTTGTTTTGTTTTTTTAAACTTTGTTCACACACTATTAATATAGCCATGGTTTGTTTTTATAAAGTAATCAGAGAAAGAATTACACTTTTCTGTCGTCGTTGCTCCTGTTTTGTCTTTACTGTCCATTTATAGCGATTACTTCCGTGACAATATCTAAATCATTATCAGATGCATTGTGAGTGGATTTATACCCAAGAAATATTGTTGAACAGACCGTCTTTTTTTCACGCTCTGTTGAGGGGAAACAATGTGCCATTCCCGTTTTATTCCTGTGTGAAAAGTGTTTGTGTTTTCAATAAATGTATTTACATCATGTGAGCCTTCGGTGTGTCTGGAGAGGTTCATGATATGGTGGGGAATACCGTTTGTTTGCTTGGAAATCGGCGCTAAATACACAAGGTACCATTGCCCTAGATTTCTAGCTTCATGCTTTTGAAGTGTCTGTTAACACTGAGTGTGGTTTTTACAGTGGATTCAGAAAATATTTAAAATTAATCCAGATGCAAACCTCATGAAGAATAAAAACAGAAATTTCACCAAAATCTTTCTATTTTCCAAATGGTGTGTATATATAGCATTTAGGGTCGCAAGGCAGAAATGACAGGTTTAATTGTTTTGGGTATCTGAATGGAAGCCTCTAAAAGCTGTGCGCACATGGTTTGGGGCAGTTTAAATTCTTACTGGCAGGTCTTGCAGGTCAGAGTGGATGTGGACATATCTGCGAGTGGTCTGGCCGAAGCCCAGGCTTAAACAGTTAAACAAAGTGGGAACCCCACCTTGAAAGCCACTCGAGCATTTTCTTGGTTATATTTATTGAGTCATTGTTCCTTACCTTTCCCCTAATCTTACAAGGACTTTGCATTCATCAAACTTCTAAAAGGTTTCTGCAGGTAAATGCCACTGTAGCATGAAGCTACCACCACCATGCTTCACTGTTGGGAAATTTATTATCCAGGTGAAGAGCAGTACCTGGTGTTTTCCAGTGGTTGCAGTTCAGCTCAGTTGGGTATTGTCTCAGACCAGATAATTATACTCTGTGCCCTATTAAATTATATTCAATCCATTCATCTGCTACAGTTGCACAGTAATCAAGTTCTAGACACAGCTCAGGGATAATTAGGCAAGCCGGATGCTTCTGATCACAGTTTGGAGTGCCACGGCAAAGGATTTGAATACTTTTATTGTTCTCAGTTTTCAATTATAAAATAAGTTCAGAATTTCTAAAAACACTTTTATTTTGTCATTTTGCCCTTAAGTTTTGATTAGTGGGCAAGTGGAAAATGTCAATTTGAAATGAATTCAGCAGCTCAGAAAATGTGCAAAAAGAGTTCTGAATTTTTTTTTTAAACCCACTTCATAGCACTGACACTGTCAGCTGTGAACACAATTGCTCTTTGATCAGTCTAAAATAAGCAGCTGGTTTTATTACTTGGCATCTTTTGACTTTTGGCATCTTTTTTTATGTCTAAAAGCCTAGTTTTTAGTACGTGCACTGCGTACATAAATCTAAGGAGCTAATCTGCTGTAATCTGCTTGACTGACACCTAAGCCTACTTACATGCAGTTGATATGTGAAGTCAAAAAGATTTGGATTGCTTAAGTGAACTGAGCAGCTCTGCTGTAATTTGGAGAGAGAGAGATACAATTACATTGCAGTCTGCAGCACATTCATAGACAATGGCTCACAGCTGTGTCGTGTTTGTGAATTTACCCTCTCATAATCATATTAAGCCACAGGAGAAGGCTGTGCCATAAATCCTTTTGAGTAAAACACTTCTATATTATGATTTGTTTGGAAATTAAACACAAGTGTTTCAGTTCTCTTATCTGGAGCTGGCCATTTGGCCTGGATGTGAAGTCTAAAGTTGCTAAGATAGTACTGTATTGGTCATTGACTTTACATTGTGAGCCCTTCCTGTTTCCTTTCACTGATGCCCGTTTCCTTGCCAGCTGACACTTCCTCTCCATAATGTGTCACAGCAGTATAGCCAACATTTTTTTTCCTAACAGATGTTCTGTTCCCAAAGAAGATAAGTGAATTCATACAGTGAATTAGTACTGCACAACTGCTGGCTGCTGTGATGCAGATTGTCTCTGTTGACATGACCGTGACATTGCGAGGGTCCACCTCCCCACATCCAATCTTACCTGTGCGCTGTACAGCAGTGTGAAAAGGACTCTGGCAATCATGAAAGTTTGACATTTTACAACTTAGAATTAAGGTATTGTATGCTTTGCAGGTTCCAGTTTCCCATTAACATTTGCAAACTGGCAGCAAAGTATAGCAGGAGACATTTGGTTATAGACTTAAATGAAAAATATTGACACATATGTCAAGTTAACCTGTTCCTGAGGTTAAGTCAGGGTCACCTTAGACAGATTTTCTGGTAGTGTTTACATAATATGATGCCATTTGTGTTGAGGCTGCGATTTCTCAATTGTCAGGTGAGAAGTTTGACCTGCTGCTGCTGGTGGAGGATAAGAAGTTAGTGTCTTCCTCTTACATCAGTGTTTTCATGGTCCTCCTTTATATTCACTCCAGTATATCTTTGGTCTTCTCCTCAGTCTTCTTCCACTTGGAAAACCTCCAAAAGGAATCACTCGGGACACGTCTCCCCGTTGGCTTCAACCCCGTTGGCCCACAGCTTAGATTCATGCCTGCTGTTGGAACCCTTTAGTGTTGACCGACATGATCGACTGATTCACAGTGCAAAATACTGTGAGGCATAAACTCCGTCTTGTGGAGCTCGGTTTACCAGTGAGACCTTACATCTTATTAGAGTTGTTTGTCATTTTAAGTCTGGGATCACCTTTCACCTTTCATGTGCATGCCTCAGTGTGCGCAATAGATCACAAAGCTCATTTGTATAATAAGCTTAACTACAGCTTTTTATTCCTTTGATATTGGGCCAAAGGTGCAAAAACAACATGGAAAAGGAATACATTGTAAACACTAGTGGCTCCCATGATGCCCTTTTTTTTTACAATCACATTTTGCCTTGTGGTTCACATGTTGACCTCTTTCACTTACTTCCAAGCAGTCTGTCTTCTGTGATGACTCTTTTAGGACGTGCACAGAACTGTTGGGACAGATAAGGAGCACGGCTGTGCTTCAGTCCCTCATGAGGTTCCTCTTTTTTTTTCCCCTTCTTCTTGCCACACCGTCATCACACCCAGACTTTTGTCTTAACAAAGAAATACCTGGTGGAATACAAAAAAAAATTTCTTTCTCCTCAGTAGGGCAGTGTCTGCATCACTGGCTGGTATCCAGTCGGAGGAATGGTTGATTTTTAGGAGAGAGGAGCCAGCTCCAGCAGAGAGCCACAGATCCTGGATCAGAAGAGGGAGGGAGTGACTCAGAGGAGAGAGGATGAGTCAGGTGTCATGTGCTGAATTGGCACTCGACGGTCTCACTGTCCTGAATGGTTTTTGTTCCCATAATAACATGCACTATTATGGTCACATTGAGCTACCTTTTGTCAGTCAGTCAGGATTGGGCTAAGCTGGCGTTGGCTCAGTTACAGGGGCTGGTATGCATTTATGGAAATGTTTATCATATGTACCGAAATGCTGTTTACTATAATATATCTTCAAACAGGCTCAAATAATAAAACCTGTGCAGCAGCATCACTTTTTATGTTCTTCTGTTGATTTCCCTGATTGGACATTAAGGTCTTTTATTACAGTCAGCTGCAGAGCAGCTTCTCTGCAGCTGTGGTCTTGGTCATCTTTTGCCAAAAAAGAAAAAAAAAAAAAAGTCGAACCCACGCATTCTGTAACGTCTGTTTCTGATCTGCTGGGTAATGGCAGCTTCTCATTACGTCTGGAAGAAATTGCTTCTTATGAAAGTAAAGTGAATTAACAGGAGACAAGTAACACCTCAAATTAAAAAAGAAAAACTTTTTAGGGGGGGTTTACTTGAAATGGAATGAGAACAACACATGGCGAGCAAAAGTGTGAGATAGAAATGTAGCAAGATAAATGGTGTCTGAGAGTCACAGTGATGATGGATGTTCTCCTGTGTGGTCTGTCAGCTTCTCTTAGTTCCATAATAGGGAAAAGGTTGCATGTCATTTTTCTTCTATTTCATAATGAGGGACAACGCTCTTACTTTGAGTGAGTCAGTTCAAACTTCACTGCAACTTTTCCAGCCGACCCTGACTCATGTCTCCCTGTCTCTGCCTTCGCTCTCTTTGGAGCCCAGCTCCAACTGCGACAAATACCAATGTTTTTGTTATGAAATGTGCTCTTCTTGTAGCATAAAAAGCAATGAAAAATTATGTGTGTGTCTATGTTTGCCTAGACTGTGAGGGGTTTCCTTGCATGAAGACACTTTTGAGCTTCATGTGACTGTGATATCAAAAACATTTTTATAACTTTACATGCTCACATTTTACAGATTGTTCAGACAAGCGTGGCACACTCAGAGAAGCCCCGGGGCAACAAAGTATAAAACAATACCACTCCATCTTATTTATCCAGCTGGAGAAGGAGAGAGTTGCTCTGCACATGCCAAAAGAGGAAGATCAGTCATCCTTCCGCTTCCGCTATCCATCATCTATTCATACTCCCACACCCCTGGAAAGTCCGTGGCCTCGGTGCCCAGGACCCGGGCAGTAAGGAGGAGGAAACAATGCCTGGAATGTGAAGAGAAGAAGAAGAAGAAAAAAAGACTTGAGTCATTCCCACATGTCAATCTCTGGCTCAGTTCCCCTCTTCTCAAAGTGTGCTGCCTTCAGGTTCTCCTCATATTCCCAAGTTTCAGGTTGAGAATGTCATCTGTCCAACTAAACCAATGTTCCTGCCGCCCAAGATTTTGTTTATGGGTTACTTAACATGACAGTTTTTCCTGCAAGGTAAGACTAGAACCACAAACCCCATCAAAACCTGCTATTTCCTTTCTGTTATATACACACCAAAACACTTTGTACTTTATCACACCAAAGGTGAATGCTCTAACCTCAAAACAACACAAACAAACTTGGTAGCCAAGTGGGCAACCTGTTAGAAAAATAAATCTAAGCCACAATTACCACTTACCTGTGTTTTCATATGGATTTAGCTTTTAACTCTCAGCTGGCTGTGGGGGCTTGAAGGCAGCAGGAGGAGGGGATTTCTTTTTTTCCATTGGTCACTATCCCTTAGAGAAGCATGACGTCAACGAAAGACTCAATAACTGCTCTCAACACTTTCAAATAACCATTACACACACAAACACACTCACTCAGTGTGGCTTTGTACCCATATGTTTGCCTTCTTATAAACTGGCTTTCCAAGACAGATGAGGTTTTGAATAATTCGTTTTTGATTATGAAGCATTTGAAATTAATTTGTGCTTTGAAGTGTAGCATCATAATTTACCATCACCGATTATGACTGTGTTGCCATTAACAGAAAGGACATGGTGCTATACAAATGTCACAACAACACTACAAATAATGCATTAGAACAGACATGCAGTGTGCATCAGTGTTTTTATTGTCTGAAAATAGCTTGAAAGTTCATATATATAGTCAATTATTTTTATAAGCTTTATTTTAAATGTATGTACACGAGATTTAGAAGTACACGTAATTTCACAGTGCATATTTATTATTAGAAATATGTGTATGTAAAGTACAATTTACTGAAGCCTGTATATTTCTATTTAGCTTTAGTTTAACACAAAATGGAAACATGCAAGGGAAATTAAAACATAATTCGTGACAGTGTCCATTAAACATTATCCATGTGTAAGTGTGTAAGACTTTGCCACAGCGCACGGCATTGCAAGCGGCTCTCTGTTTGCGCCACTTTTCTCAGTCAGTTTGGCGTCTCTGGCACTGCGCGTTCACGCGCTTCTCTGGCCAACCCAGTATCCTGGGGCGCTCGCTCCCGCGGCAGGCTGGTGGAAAAAACTGCAGCGGCTGTTGCTGGAGCCACGCAGAGAGGAGCGGTGTGCGAAAAATCACGGGCACTGGAAAGAGTTGAGCGACACACACACTCGGATTTTTCGTTATTCCTGGCAAAGGTGACGTTGTCAAAAGCAGTGTTTACGGCTGCCAAAGAGCGGTAGTATCGACGACGAGGTATTCGCCGTTCAAAAAGGTATGGAAAAGTTAGCTATGGGTTCTTTTTCCCCCAAATTGAAAGTGTCTCAGCCACAAGTCTCGCCAGTTTCTCTTCGGCTGCCAAGTTCCATATTGTCAAGTAGGTACGCCGAGTCTTTGAGAAAAAGCTAGCGGTCCTGTGTTGTAATGTCAGATTTGTGCAGTCCAGAAATGTGAAGACAAGCCAGCAGAGAAGTTTGCTAGCTGCGCTCGGCTTCACCAAACTAAGAGCTAATCACCGACTGCGTGCTGACTTTGTAACGCTGCAACATAGCTGCTGCTGCTGTCATAACTTGAGTGAGTGAGGGCTCAAATAGAGGGCTACGGATCAATTTGTTCAGAAAAAAGAAGGAAAAAACTGCTACGTGTGTGTGTGTGTGTGTGGCTTTGCTCTGAGGTCAGTTTAGCGTACACCAGGTGTGGAAACAAGCCCATTCCCAAACACAGCATTTGCCTGTGTTTACAAAACGGGACAGGCAGCGCTTAACTTAACTGCTGACCAAACAGGGGTCCGGGGGGGGGGTCGTTCAGAGGGAGTGAGCGACTTGTTCATTTGAGAGAGAGTCGCCTCCCTGAATGATGATAATAAACAGAGTGGGGAAGAGGATGTTTCTCTGTTTTCAGCATTGTTGCCCTCCTGCAGGCAGAACACACGTTTATATGCAAAAGAACTATCAAGTTTCTGTCACGTGCATGTAGTCCCCTAAAGATTTTACTGTTTTTAAATGTATAAAATACATATATTCAAAGATCCTCTCTTGTGTGCGTTTGGAGTAAGCGAGTGATAGCTAAAGTCCCCCTTGCCACGCCCATAAACAGGTGTAGGTGATCACTAGTTTGTGTCATTCTTTCCGCATCAAAGAGTCAGCTGATTTCTAACACTGAGACCCATCTTACCAAAAAAAGAACCTGATCCCCTGAATTATCCACTTGACTAGCCATTTAAACCAAACTGCACAGTGGGACCTGCTTGCAAGTGTGTTACATAAAATAGAAACTGTTGTCCTACATTGTGACTGATTAAAAAAATATAAAAATAAAAAATTTTTAAAAATGCATCTGAACCCCTTTTTTGAATGTGGCCTCTCTCATCCCTTGGAAATCACAAGGCTGAAATTATAGCCTGCAGCATTAAATATTATACACTACAAGTATTGTTAACATTGTATCTTTAAATTGCTACCTAAAAACAGATTTTTTTAAGTGATAATTTTTTTCTTCCACCTGTAGGATCAGGTGTGTTCTCAATACTCGATCATCTTGTTTTTAAAGATCATCTTGGATTTTGTGTGGATTACGCGTGGATTTAAAATTTTGACTCTTACCTGTACCTGTCATTAGACATGAATAAGAAGGCTGGAAAACTTTATACAGAGGGGGGAAAAACAAATTGCCAGAAGTCTGCACAGGATCAGTTCAAAATACCCCTTTCTTTATTGTAATTAAGAATTAAATGGGCTCTAATTTCTTTTTTAAGTCTGTGTTTGTACAAGTATAACATTCTTCTGTTTCAGTGTCACGAGTTACTGCCAGTGAAAGTTGACAGAAACAGATGCCGAGAGCTTGATAGACGAGCTCTGCTTTGTGCGTTCATGTGGGAGTGAAGTTGTCGGTCCTTGTTTTTACTTGCTTCTTTCTCTTGTTTTGATTACAGTGTCAACAAAGGTGGGCATCTGGGACCGTTGCTTCACCCGTTTAAGGCAGAGGAGGGACGCAGAGCTGCCAATTTTCAGATTTGCCTTCTGATAAGTGCCCCGTGGGTGTTTGTCCCCAGAAGTGTGTGGACAAAATTTGGTTGGATTGTTTCCTACATCTCCCAGTTGCGGACATACCTGACATTCTTTGTGGTGAGCAACAAGAAGACAGTGTTTCTTTCAGTTTGACAGAGCTGCAAGAGGTTTTGTGATTCCCATTTGACTAATAGTCTGGAAGCAGTATTTTTGTGGAAATGATTAGAACAACATCTAAAAGCATTTTATTTGCATATCACGTTTCTGTTTGCCTATCATAGGTGATCAGGTGTGGTACTGATCTATGCTACCACAGTGCAAATGATATATGTGTGTGTGTGTGTGTGTGAGATCTAAATGACCTTTTCCAGTGCAGTGGGCTCTTTTTGTAAATGCCTTGGATGATGCTCTGGCCTGGAGGCTTGTCAGGGAATGGCAGGCCTCAAAATCTTTTTTGTATTCTGAACTGGGATGAAAGTTGTCTTTGTTTGTTGGCTAGCTCAGTGACCCAGAACTTTACCTGAAGTGGGCACCATTGCTATTTGTTTGTTAATTAGGTGTTTTTGAAGTGGATGTTGTCATAGCTCCCCCAATAAAACAAATCCTACCCGGTGAATTTGCAGCTAGAACATGGGAACACTCTTAACTGAGGCGCCTGTAAAAACAGTTGTAGTGTGAAAATGTACCAGTATTTTTTGTCAGGTTATTTTTGGGGGATTTTGGCATTCAACAGGTGTAACCAAGCCAGTGACTTAATATTTCTTAGAATCAGAAATGTGGAAGAATCTTCATCAATGTGATGTTGATGATTCAGTAATATCAGCCCTCTGGACAGGAAATTTAAAGTGTGGCCTTTAAATGTTTTATGAAAATGAGAGTATACAAACATAATTTTCCAGTGAGTTAATGAGCTAGAGCTTTGTGTTTAAGCAGCATTGTTGTGGTACATGGCAGCATTGAACACATTAAAGTAAAACATGTTATTGATCAATTTGAGTCTCGTGATTATGTTGGCGTATTGATGAGATTTTATTGATACCAGTGTCGTCGTTATATATCCAGTCTTTTCTATCCCTCCACTGTGCAGATAAGAGAAGAAAGAATGCAAGTAATGATGTAAATCTTTGATTAGTAACTATAATGTGATTAATGAATTTAGCACTGTAACAGGTATATATGGGATTCTGTCTTGATTTTATTGATTTTTTTTTTTTTTTTGGTGCTGAAAAAAACTTGGGCCTACAAAGGGTTTCCAAGTCAGTGCTGTTCTATTTGCTTAAAGTCTGCACATTGGGTAGAAGTCAAGTTTACATGTGACCGGGTGTTCGAAGTAACACTGCAACAAGTTTGATGTCAGTGCAGTATGCACCACGCAGCTGTCAGAAGAAATGCCAGCACTGATGAAAAGAATTGTTAAAACTGGAGGCATGACAGTCTGATTGGATTATTTGGAACTCTTTAGGTAGTTGTGTACACCAGATTTGCCTTTTATTTCACCTGAAAACCCACATACCACTATGTGGAAAGGTTTATTTTAGTATCCCATGTCTAGTTATCATTGTGTTTGCAAACTGCATACCGTCATACTTGTGCAGCAAGTATGACGGTATGTGTCACAATCTCTCGGCTTTCTTTTTCTTCATGTTGATCCCTGATTTCTTTTTGCTTGTGTCCACCTTAAGCTTCGTTACCATTTTTTTAATGCAGCCCACTCTGCTGCAGCTTTTTGGCATTTATCAGATAGAATTGACAAGGAGGGACATTTATGTAATACAGAGTCATTGGAGAGCTGTGACACCCCCATCCCCATCCCCCCACCCCCACCCCCAGGTGTGGGTGGGACTCAATTGAGCTTAGTCTTTAAGTATTTTCCAGCAACTTGATCTTTTACTTTTGCTGCTTGGATTGTATTGAATTATAGTTTGTGGATCTGCATGCTTTAGACTACACTAGGGCATTGCAGTATGCATTATCCTTGTTTTAATTGCAAAAAAAAAAATCTTTCATGATTTGAAGGGATTTTAACTGTTTTTGGTAGTTTTCCTCTCACACTCTTAGCCTGTCATTTCATTATAGCCCATGTTTGTGTTCGTTTTTGTTCAGTGTGTGATTATCTGAAACGACACAGATAATTGGTATTGTTATAAAAGTGTTCCCTTTGCAGAAAATTCTGCATCATAAATAAAAGGTCGTTTCTCACATGAGAGAATGCATGCAGTATGTCTGGACTCTGAAACAGATCAAGGAAGTGTTGAGTGACCCCATGACCCTCGACCCTTGAGCTAGCCTTGAGACAACGCTTCAGCATGGTAACAGGTGTGACCTAGAGGTTTAGAGATGTACACGCATACGACCGCTCAAAGACATTCCTGTTGTATAAAAGTAGCAGTGGTACCAGATTCAAATCTTATTACTGCAGTTTCTACCCTGGATTTAACTTCATACGGAGGTTTATAGTTTTTGCCGTTACTGACTGACAGCTCTCTGACAAAAGATATGACTTCAGTAATCAAACATAGTTTCCAGGCTTGTGGAAATCAGTGGGGTATCAGGTTCATCTATGCATTCCTGATATTCACTAGACCTTTACTTAAGCAGATGTTTGAGGTGCTTTTGCTTCACTTGAGTATTTTCTTTTCATGCCACTTTATACTTCAACTCCACTACAGTCACTTTGGGCTGATGAGGTCCAGAAGCTACAATGGTGAAAGATACTCTCAGGCCTTACTAATAATAATGATATACTATAATAGTCTGTCAGTGATTGGGCTATTTCTCTGCATTGAGTATCTTTATATACAGTACATTACTCTAAGGACAATTGCTTAGATATTTTTTGATGCAAGTACATTTTTCAAAACTGGAATTTTACTTGTAATTGAGTACTTTCAATTCAGATAAAATTAATTTTACCTAAGGTGGGGATTATACTTGTTTGTAGACAGGCACGCTGTGGCAGAGTAGTTGTAATGCTATTTCTGAGTTTGCTTGCAAGACCTACACGTACATTGTAGTGACTGTGCAGACTTTGTAGTCACATGGATGGCACGTGGATGCCCCCGCACAATGCCTCTGTGATCAAAGCCGACCTTCATATACTCACAGAATGGATCAGGAGACCCCCCCCCCCCCCCCACACACACACACCAATGAATAAAGCTGCAGCTGCACTTAACTGTTGGAAGAAGAGAAGATTCATGATAAGGTAACGTGTATACTCCCCAAACCCGTCAGTAACAGAATGTGATGTTCTCAGGCTTTTATAGTGATAAGATTTCACAGTGGTCTATGTACAATGTGTATAGTTCAGCTAATTTCTGAAGAAAAACAAACATCATTACTGTAAGTATAAAAGTTCATCTAACTCCTCGTCTCCATCCTGCCAGCTTTGTTATTCCAACAAACAGTACAGGCAGCTGCAGTGAAGTTAGCTTGGCAACAGGAGAATAATAGAGCCATGCAGCAGTCTTGCTTCCTGTGACCTGGTATGTGTAGTTTGTTGTGGACACAATCATGAAAACCAGTAGGAAGTATACGTTGCTACCAGGATCAAATGAACTGAAATTTTGCTGCCAAGACTTGTACCAGCTGACTGAAAGTTGTGACTTTTTTTTTTAATCTCATAGTTTTATGAAAATGAATTTTTCAGGTATAAGTAGAAAAATTGTTCAGCATTTCACCCTTGCAGAACTTTGCTAATACGGAGGACTTCAAATTCACAATCCCTCTTTGTTTTGTTTCTCCCCCCTCAAATGTCACAATGTCACAGTCCTCGTGATAAACACCGCTCACCTTTTCCCAATGTGAGGCTTTGGGCCATGTTGCTGTGACTTTAACAAAAACACTCCAGGTTTTAGAAGGTCATTGGCGCAGGATAAAGTGCAGTGTGGGCTGGAAGTCATCTCTGAAATCTTCGGCTCTGTCTGTGATCAAGGCAGAGCTGGAGCCCAGTTGGGTTTTGTTTTGGAACTCTGGCCTTGATATAATTCGTGCTGACAGCTCCAGGTTGAGGCTTATGCTGAGTACATTTTGCAGCTATCAGGCAATAACACTGCACTTACCAAAAGTCAGTGTAATGTCATCCAAGTTATCCAGGTGGGAAAATGACAGAAGAAGTTAAAAGTAATCTCCTGGATTCAGATGAATGGCAAAACATTTAAGTTCCACAACAAAAAGGCCAGTAGACCATTGGTATTTTTATTGTTTTGACTGCCCAGATTTTTTTTATATGAATTGGTCTAGTCCTTCATAAAATAACACACATTTCATTTATTTAAGAGAGCAATGTGAGTAGCTGAAAATACAGCTGACATTTTTCATTTTCTTCCCCCTGATTTTGCGCTTGTTCCTTGCGATGCGACGTGGTCCGGGTCGCTCACACCTCATCAGTTTTGAGTCACTGCTTGGAAGATGGTGGATAATTATGATAACAGCAGCATTTGGATCTCATATCAGACATGGGCCTGTACCTCTGCCTGGGTATTTGACCTTTAAGGAAGTTCATGTCTCACCCACAGCCTGTGCGACTATTGGTGTCCTCATATGTGTTATTTATCTGCTCAAACATGCATTAAAGAACTGGGACAGATCCTCTAATAAGCTTGACAAAGATTTGTTTCAGTATTAGGCCTGAATCCACATACCCAGTAAAATTTGCTCCAGGATTGATTATTCAGATAAGTTGCACATGTTAATGTTGCTAATCTTTACTGCTGCGGCTTTGTTTTCTATTTTGAGATTCCATTCATTCACTGATACAGTGTTTTATTTAACCTTTAGAAGAATGTTGACTTTGTAAACATTTGTGATTATCTGAGAAACTCAAGGCTATGGCTTTGTTGATAAGCTGTCCGCTCAGTGCTGACCTTGAAAATGTAAGTCTAACGAGCTATTAGCTCAGTTCCTGTTATTATTAAGCAGTGGTGCATATCAAACTGATTTCACCAACATTGATGTTGGCTTGTAGTAAAGATGCTCATTATGTGCATAGTTTAATTCCTCTATTAGACAAGTAAGGTGAGACAGGTGCAGTAAAAAAAAATACTGTAGATTTTCCTAATGCATAAGTTATGACCTTTATAGCATTGGCCTGAAACTCGTTGCTGCTTCTCACCTCATGTCAAACTTTGTCCTTTCACTGAAGTGTGTGGTTTAGAAGTGTGTCTCCTCTTCACAGGGCAGCCAAAGTTCAGCTTTTTAGCACATCCCAAGCTGGCTTCATGGGCTAAAGCTGCTCGACTCAGTGATTTAGTGGTGTCAGATATTCTCCTTTTGAACTCAATGTTGAGCGTGGGATAGACTACTCCTATCATCATCATCATCATCTTTGTCCTGTGGGGTCCATAAAACCAAGGCTAGTGGTGACGTAAAGCCCCTTTTATTATTGACGTCTTCCAGACCTTTCACCGGGTTGACTGCTTGTAAAAACCAGTGCAGGGCCTTATTAATGTCTAGTTAATAGCTAATTAATGTGGGTCATGTCAAAGATTGTATTAGCTTTTGCTTTTGGTGGTTAGTGGAAAGTCTAAGGGATGATAATTCAATAATGTAGAGGTTGAAAGCTATACCAATTTAGATTTTAAATGCACGGACAGTGTACCTGTGTCTGAAACAACTTGAGGCTCTCTCATGGATGGGAGACAATCCTAAAGCTTCATTCCAACCCCATTTACACTTTGAAGAAGAAGAATTACCAGCAACTATTTCTTGGTATTTTTGGCCACATCCATCTCTGTATTATATACAGTGGGCTATATTTTCAGATGTAAGTCCAAGAAATGTGTGAGGTCACAAGCCCTTTTCTTTTTAATTAAAAAGAAAGCAATTAAAATAAAATGCTAAAAAACATATCAGGAAGCTCAATAAAGTATTCTTTTTTTTTTTAAAACTTTGCTGTCTTAGCCCCTCACTATGAGAACACAAATTACTGCCTGAGGCTGGGACGGAAGAGGGCCAAATAAAAGCTAACAATATATAGTGGGAGATCAAAATCTCAGGGTGAATCTGGTTTCCAATTTCATTTAGAAACAGAATGCCTCCAGGCTTGGTCCCACAGTTCTGCATTTCTGGTGATTAAATCTGAGATGAACTATGATGCTGGCTTTGGCAATCTCACAATTCAATTCAAGTTCTTTGTGTGACGATTAAATTCAGAAATGTAAATCTATTCTCCCTCCAGTTCTCTTTATGTCAAATCTTTCCTCTTCTTTGCCCACTGAACTACAGGTGAAACCTAACAGACACTCAAGATTAGGGATGGGAGGTTAAGGAAAAACTCATTTTCATATTGCTTGCTCTTGAAGATCACAACTAGGACACTTTTCATTGGAAACAGAGACTAAATAGGCTAATGATTTTTTTTCTTCACTCCTCCAGAGTTGCTTGAATGTCTCGCATCGCTAGTTATTAAGTCAATAAATCTAAAGTGCAGTTTCGCATTTGTTTTGTTTGAATGTGATCTATAAGACAGAAGGCTGTTCAGCCTAAAATTATTAACTAATGTAGCCATAAGCATAATTAAATCAAAATTTGAGTACGAGTACTGTACTTGCGTGAAACTGTCGCTTTCACCTACCCATAAGCATGAAGGGTAAAACAAATAACTGAATTGCAAGTACATTAAATTTAAACCTGACATGCTAAACAATGAGACATCCAGATGCACTTGAGGCCACCCTGCTTGTGTGCACTGTACACATGCACACATTTCTGACACTCGTCGTCATGTATCTCTGGAGCAGGTGAAAAATATCCCCTGCATCACCAGTGTTTCTCAGCGTTGGCTTTTGATCTAGCAGAGTGCTGGCACCAGTCTGGCCTAGTGACTGCTTTAGGGGATTTGCTCTGACAGATAGTCTGACTTTTACACTGGACCAATGTTACTGAACAGGGAAACAGAAAGCCCCCAGGGAATGGCGAAAAATGCTGTCTGTCTCTCTCTCTGTCTCCATGTCTGTAGTTTTTTTTTTTTTTTTTCTATGTTGAATTTTGGAGAATAGTTCCAAGTAGTGTAGACTTAAAATAAGTATTAACATGAGCTCTAATTTTAACTGCCTTGACACTGTATTGAACTCCATATATGGCAGGATAATCTTCTATTGCAAGATCAATCTGTGGTGATGCATCTGCACAAGTATTTGTTTGCGTTAGGACAAAGCCTCTGTGAGGGGTTGTAGCTGCAGTGATGCCAAAACAATTCTGGCCCTCTGGAATGTGTTGAGAGCCCTATCGGCCAGACCTTAACCTCAGTAACTCTTCTGGACTCACCTTGCATCTTAAAATAACTTGCTCCATGTTGTGCTGAAATCTCTCAGACATAACTGGAGGCTATTGGACTCGTTGAAGTTAACATTTTCAGGGTGAAATATGGTTGGATTTGTTGGGTATCAAAAAGGACTATCAGTTCCACAGCTTTGCCTGTATCTAGTCCCATAAATGACAGATGAAATGAATTGGGGTGGTGAGTGTAGTCCCTCTTTACAAATCCAAAATTGCAAATGTATTAAGTCTTCTGACAGTTCTGATTGCTTAACTAGATCATTGTGACTCAGTTATTCCCATTCAAATGAGGAATTTAGAAATAGTCTTTTTTTTATTTTTTTTTTTTATCTTTTGCTCTCGCAGTCAGATTCCTTGTTTTTCCATAGCTGTTTCTAATCTTTTTCTAATTCACTGATGAACACGACTGACTTTTGCCTTCAGTTACTTGAGCTTTAGCTGATATGGGCATTGGGAACATTGTGTTGAGTGCTGTCTTGAACTGTAGTGGGCGACCGAAATGTATGCTGGCAGTGTAGTCTCTACAATCTAATCACTGTTTTATTACTATTTCGTACAGCATAGACCATCAAAGAAACCTAATGGCAGTGAACCCAATTTTCACATCATAAACTAAATAGTGTAGAGTTGGCACATAAATTACTGGCAAAAATGGAGACCCATTTGGGTGTGGACAATGCAGTAAAATTTATAGCTGGCCAGTTCATATGCCCAGTCTAACAGTGCTGATGAGAATGTATGTCAGTAACATGTTGTGTATAAAATCACATTAAATTGCAGAGTGAAGGTGGATAAACAGACATAGCCTTATCAGGAGAATATAAAAATCTAAAGCACTTTAATGTCATCATAAAACAGAAATAAAACAAAACAAAATAAAAAATGCATAACTAAAACAATAATGTACTTTAAGGTTTTTAATTATTTGGTATGCTGCTGCCAATTTTACATACTCTCCCCCAAAAGTATTGGAAGAGTGAAGCCAGTCCCTTTATTTTGCTGTATACTGAAAACATTTGGGTTTGACATAGGAGGGGTAGTATATAGTCAACAAACAGCTCTTTAACATTTATAATTTCACTTATTTTTCAAAACTTCGTAGCACAAATGATTCTGTGGTTTGGAAAAAAACAAAACACCTGTTTGCCTTAAGTTAACATTTTATCTTTATTTCACCTATTTACCTGTTATTGTGTGAGTAGCAGCTGCCTGATCTCTGTACACAGTGAAAGTCCAGCACAGAAGAAGACAACAAAGCAAACGAGTCTTTTTTTTTTTTTTTTTAAACTGGAACGCTTCCAAACAGTGAACACAACTTCTGTCCTGGTAGAAAGATTTTTGGAGCATCTGTGGTCCTTTCGTCTTCATCCTCCATTTGTCATTACTCTTGTGCCAACAGAGGCCTTCCCAGCTGATTAGCGACCTGACCAGCATTCCGCAGTGTAATTTTATAAATTCCCAGTTATTAGTGTCCGGAAAAAGTTTGTTTCAAAAATTGCTGTGTCCCATGATATTTTTCCTGTTGCAGAGGGTTAGTTATGGTTGTTGCCTTTGGATGATAAAATGCTGTATTATATTAATGTATTTGACTGTTATAACTGAAACTATGAGTGAGGAGGGTGCACCATTAATATGCTATTCATCACTACAAGTGGGCGCTAATATAATAAATTTAAGCCATTTAAAAAACAGTGGATGTTTTATTTGTGTAACACATGGAATAATGACCGGTTAGTGTTGTGTTATGGGACATTTGTACTATGTATCCAATCTCCCCACTGTGTGATTACCAATGACCAATAAGGGCAAGATGGCAGAGGAGGTTAATGTGCACCCATTATAGTAGCACTACCCACCCTCCATAATGCACAATGTAGGACCCAAATGTGTTTAAATCATTAGCACAGATGAGAGAAAAAGATGCACACCTGGAGTGTAGTTTGTGCTTCAAGCATGAAGAGATGTTACACACTGATATACAACATTAGTGGTTTATCTTTAATTGGTTAACAGTTTGGACAGATATCAGCTGAAGAGCTGTAGTTCTAACTCATCCAGTCTCTTTCTATATGTGTAAAATGGCTCACCTGTCACTCCTCTACTCTTCTTCCACCCCGCATCACATAGAGCATACAACAGGATAAAGAGATGACGTGATCAAGGAGCACGGTCACATTACATTCTGATTTAAAAAAAAAAACAAAAAAATAAATCAGCTGTCAGAAATATCTTTCTGCTTTCTGTAATTTAATGATGTTGATTAATCAGTGTAGTTGCCCGGCACACAAACATTCATGTCAAAGTGTCCAGAAGTCCGGGCATAAGCTTGTGTATGCACGCCTACACACACCAAGACGTATCTGTGTTACAAATGGAGAAACAAGATAAAAGGAAGGCTCACTTTATTATGATTGTTGTAATAATGATAATGCCCGTTTAATGCATCAGTGCGGAAATGAGGTAAAAATCGCCACAACCGCACTTCGATCATCATTGACCCTGACATCATCATCCATCATCATCCATTAGCCATCACCCTAACATCCTGCATACATGTTATCTAGAAGAATCATTATCATGGAGTTGAATCAGCATTGAATTTATAGCAGGACTTTTGTATGAGATGGGACTGTTTTTGACTCGGTAAACCTCATAAAATGGTGAGTGAATGCTTGCTCTCAAATTTGAGAAATAGGTATTGTCAAATTAAGGTCAAGCTCAGTAGTACAAGTTGATTTTGATCTTTTGCCCTTCCTCGGTCCTGTGGATATAATGCGTTAAAACTGCATTTGGACCGAGCAGAATAGGAAGCTGTGTACTTGGAACAAATTTACAGAGGGAAGAGCAGTCATACCTTACTCTATTTTACACCTGGCATTTGCAACATTCATGGTAAAAATGCCTCCCAGCATTCACCACCTCACCACTTGTAAACAAACATCTCCTGCCTGACCTCGCCTGACACAGCAAGGCTGTTTTCCACAAATAATCCTGTTGGCGTTGCTCAAATTAAATTTGCAGACTCACCCCCCCCTTTTTTTTTTTTTTTAAGTCACCCAGCAGTGTGAGGGAACATCTCAGATTACATTTTCAATTCATGGAAGCCCCACCTTCACTCTGTCAAACTGAGTTCACACACAGAGAGCCCATCTTCACTGTGATCTCATTAGCAATAACGGTGCATGCCACATCTCTGTAACTCCTTCCTGGTTGTGCAAGTGCGTGATCAAGAGTATGGTGCATGACACGATCTTGATCACATGAAGATCGAATGGAAAGAAAACAAACACTCCCATTCCTTCAGTCCTTGGCCCACACCCCAGCCCATACCACAGCTATATCAGGCTAGCAGGCCATCAGGGACTCCTGGCAAAATGTCTGCAGGGGATGAGACATGTGTGATGTGTCTGTCTGAGAATGCTGTGAAAAAAATAAATGGTGGATGAAAAAAGCAAGTTTACAGATTTTGTATGAACAGACTTGCTTCTTGTGAAATTTCATGGTGATTATCATAGCAGGTAGGTGTCCAGCCCAGGGTTTGGCATTCAGCCACTAGATTTGGGCCAGGGATAGAAGAAGAGGAGGAGGAGGAGGACTGTTGACTGACAGGAACAGAGGCTGTGCACAAACTGGCCAATGAGCATGCAACTGGCAAACAGGATACAGCACAAGCTCCATTATGCAGTTAATTTTCTATGTCTGGATGCAGTCCTTGGGATGGCATATTGCGAGATCAAAGTAAAAAATATGAAGCTCAAACATAAGGGTTTGTTCCTCCCTTGGGTTTTCTCTGGCATATTAAGAAGCATATTCAGTATTTGTTTTCTTTGCTGAACAGGAAATAAGATGTAAAGATGTAAAAATAGAACATACACACGTGTCTGGCTTGCGTATTTCTTCCTTTTGCCAGCACATCTTTAGTATTAGAGTAGAACACCTGCACCAACACATGAAGGGGTCTCTGCTGATGATAGCATAGGAGATGAGAGATGATAGGAAACCTGTGTTTGTTTTATTTGCAATGCATAATGGTGTCAGAAACAAGTTGTTGATAATAAAGCAGGGTTCTAGCCAACGGTTGATCGCCAAGCTGAGAATTTCAGCAGTTAGCTACCAGAATAGATTGGTACAGACCACCACCCCAAGTACTTCCTAATAAACATGACTTTTCTGTGTTTACTAGTACAGTAAAATTTCACTCAGTCATATTGTCTTGTTCATACTCTTAAAAAAACAAAACATAAAACACTAAAACGAGTTGCAAAATGTACATTGACAACTGATAATCCTAGGCAACTCACTCAAATCAAGTCTGTGTATGGGAAACATTCCTTTAAATCTTATAGAGCTTTCTTGTGTGACATGATGCACGCATTGCATGAGAGTTGCCATCATATAGGTCAGTAACAGACTGCATGGAAGATGCCGACTTAGTAGTACTTTGTAGTAAAACCTGAAATGGAGAAGATTCACCTTCAAAATAAAAGTTGCTCCTCACCTATGCAGTCAACACATTTCAAAAGGTGCATCTTTTATTTTGAAGGCAGATAGTCTCTGTATCCAGTTTGTGTCACAGTTCTCAGTTTCACTACGCCTCTGAGTAGCTGGTGAGTGTTTATAGACAAGTTGAGATGTTCCATGCAAACTCCAGGTGTCCATGGCAGTCTGCTAGCAACCAAAGCTGTCCCGAGGAGATTTTAGCCAACCTTTTTCCCTAGCGATTGGTGGTTGATTACTCTTTGATGCCAACTAACATGTTGGTCAGGGATGACTCATGGCCATAAATAGTGCATATTATGACTCATAATTGAGCAATATTAAAACTGTACTTACTGATCAGCAATATTGCTTAAATGTAAACAATATGGTCGCATTATGTTTTTTACATGGTTTCCTTGTGATTATAGTGATTATATGTTGATATCAGTAGTTTATGTAGTATGGGTGCATTATGTAATAATATTCCTGTACACATGAGTATATTGTGATGTGAATAATTATACAGTGCAGTGCGAAAGTATTTGGCCCCCTTGAACTTTTCAACCTTTTGCCACATTTCAGGCTTCAAACATAAAGAGATAAAATTATAATTTTTTGTGAAGAATCAACAACAAGTGGGATACAATCGTGAAGTGGAATGAAATTTATTGGATGTGTCAAACTTTTTTAACAAATAAAAAACTGAAAAGTGGGGTGTGCAATATTATTCGGCCCCTTTACTTTCAGTGCAGCAAACTCACTCCAGAAGTTCAGTGAGGATCTCTGAATGATCCAATGTTGTCCCAAATGACTGATGATGATAAATAGAATCCACCTGTGTGTAATCAAGTCTCGGTATAAATGTACCTGCTCTGTGATAGTCTCAGGGTTCTGTTCCAAGTGCAGAGAGCATCATGAAGACCAAGGAACACACCAGGCAGGTCCGAGATACTGTTGTGGAGAAGTTTAGTCGGATTTGGATACAAAAAGATTTCCCAAGCTTTAAACATCTCAAGGAGCACTGTGCAAGCAATCATATTGAAATGGAAGGAGTATCAGACCACTGCAAATCTACCAAGACCCGGCCGTCCCTCTAAACTTTCATCTCAAACAAGGAGAAGACTGATCAGAGATGCAGCCAAGAGGCCCATGATCACTCTGGATGAACTGCAGAGATCTACAGCTGAGGTGGGAGTGTCTGTCCATAGGACAATAATCAGTCGTACACTGGACAAATCTGGCCTTTATGGAAGAGTGGCAAGAAGAAAGCCATTTCTCAAAGATATCCATAAAAAGTCTCGTTTAAAGTTTGCCACAAGCCACCTGGGAGACACACCAAACATGTGGAAGAAGGTGCTCTGGTCAGATGGAACCAAAATCGAACTGTTTGGCCACAATGCAAAACGATATGTTTGGCATAAAAGCAACACAGCTCATCACCCTGAACACACCATCCCCACTCTCAAACATGGTGGTGGCAGCATCATGGTTTGGGCCTGCTTTTTGTCAGCAGGGACAGGGAAGATGGTCAAAATTGATGGGAAGATGGATGGGGCCAAATACAGGACCATTCTGGAAGAAAACCTGTTGGAGTCTGCAAGAGACCTGAGACTGGGACGGAGCTTTATCTTCCAACAAGACAATGATCCAAAACATAAAGCCAAATCTACAATGGAATGGTTCACAAATAAACGTATCCAGGTGTTGGAATGGCCAAGTCAAAGTCCAGACCTGAATCCAATTGAGAATCTGGAAAGAGCTGAAGACTGCTGTTCACAAACGCTCTCCATCCAACCTCACTGAGCTCGAGCTGTTTTGCAAGGAAGAATGGGCAAGAATTTCAGTCTCTCGATGTGCAAAACTGATAGAGACATACCCCAAGAGACTTGCAGCTGTAATTGCAGCAAAAGGTGGCGCTACAAAGTATTAATGCAAGGGGGCCGAATAATATTGCACGCCCCACTTTTCAGTTTTTATTTGTTAAAAAAGTTTGACACATCCAATAAATTTCATTCCACTTTTGTGTCTCTTCTAGGATGTGGTTACCAAAAAGTATTTATAGAAATGTTAAAGATGATCACAGAATATCAATCTCTTACAGCATGCTTAAAATAGTTTCAATTTAATGAGTATTATTAATTTTGAAAACATATTTTTGCTGGAATATTTATTATATCTTCAATAAGCCAGGGGTAATTAAAAGTATTTGAATAAACTTTTACGGCAAGGCCTCCAAATTAGGGCAAAATAGTTTTGCACAAGGTATTAAGATGTCTGCTAAAGGGTTTTCTATTATGAAATGGGGCTGTAATGTTATCCTAATTTGTACATTTATGATGGGGTTTGTTTTTTTAAATCAAATGTGCCATTTTATTCTTCAAAGTCTCTAGTTAGATAATCTAGTGCTTTGTGTTTACAATAAAACTGGTAAGTTTTAATTTGAAATAAAGGATGCTAACTAGCACAAAGCAGACGGGACTGTGACATACTTGCAGTAAGTTGCTCTGTTTGAATAAAGCATTTCTTTGCCGCGTGCATTTCAGCAGGACTTCTTGCTGGATTTTACTCAGCGTTCTGTTTGATTTGCTCATTTTTGTGGGCTGATACCTGATACCGTTCTTGTCAGCTCAAACAATCAGCTATGTTAAAAAAATGTATATTTCTTTCTTTAAGCCTTCATTGTGACTTAATGTTATCTGTAACTGTATGTACTTATGTCTGGGCGTTCTGCTATTTCTAAACATGCTCACCTCTGGGGTTGAATGAACTGTTAGCGTGTAAGGCAAGCCTTTGTAGGGGATAGAAAATATGTTCAAATAATTGTCAAGATGCTGTGTCCTATAAAAGTGTTGGTGCATGAGACAGATTGCTTAAATTGTCAGTCTGGTGAAGGTAAATATTGGGCAGAGAGCTTGGCAACAATACCCTGTTTTGTGAGAGGGATGAAGTCCTATTCTGAGAACTCTAAAGCCAAGTGTCTGGGGGGAAAAAAACCTCTATTAGAGTTAGTCTCCTGTTGGATGTTAGGCAATATCTTGTTATTTGTTAAATAAAGACAGACACTAAGAGTAGTGTAAAACTGTTAGCGCGGTTCCAGTATGACTGGGCTTTTGAATTCCATTTCCAATTCAGAATCCCAGACATGCGTCTTTCTCAGGCCTCTCATTTCATGAAAAACTGAAACACTGACCTGGTGCTCCTCGCAAAAGATCAGTTATAAAGCTCAAGGCAGCAATTTTCTGTTGCTATAATGTCTAGGCATTATCTGTTGTGTGCGTGTATAAAACACAAAAGAAAACCTAAAAGTTGAGCTGGTGATAGAAATAACTTATTTTAGGGATGTTGATAGCCACCCATGCTAGTTTGTTGAACTATGGTTAATTAACAGATGACATTCATAAAATCAATGCAGTCTGGTATTATTTTGATTTGAGAAATTAATTCTGACACTGCCTACATATAACCAGACACATGCCAATCAACCAGAGCATTGCACAGCTGCATTCAGATGTGACGAAGAGGGGCGGGTCTAACTGTGAAACTGCACACTCATTGGTAGTGACTTGTGACCAACAACTTGTTAGCTAATGAGGGTGCGGTTTCATACCACAGATAATCCTCCCAATTTAAACAGTCTGACCAAGATTTAAAAAACTGATTTATTTATTTTTTTAATTCAGTACAATGAGTGAGTGAGCCTATAAATTCAGCAGGAAAGTGTGGACTTGGCTGCCATTTAAACAGTGCCGAAAATCATAAATACCCTGATATACTGTAAAGTTGTGATATAACTCAAGCCTAATAATTATGAAATAAAACATGAAATCTGCAGGAGGTAGATGAGCTTCATGGTGAGCAATAAAGCCTGATGGGGGGCCAATATATTGACCGCAATTAGTTATTTGTATATATAGCGGTACTGGCATTTATAATGCCCGATAAATAAATGAGAATTAAAAAAGTAAAGGGGATAAGGGAGAAACGCGCTTTAACCATGGTATGAGTGGTGACAATATAAATTTCAAATTTTTTTTAAACTGCTTTGTCCTATTAGCTTACTAAGGAGTTTGTTTATGTTTCATATGTCTGAAATTAAGAAAATATCGGTCGTGCTCTAACTGGCAACGCCTTATAGTCTGAGTTCCTCTTTGAACATGCATGCTCCTTACTGACAACACATGACAGTAGCAATAATGTAAAAACATTTTGCTACTGCAGAAGTTAAGTTTCCCTGTGGAGTTTCAGCTTGATCCTGAATGATGTCTTTCAGCCATCCTAATGAGTTTACATTGCACCTTGTTTTATCTGGCTTCTTGCAAGGGGAGACAGTCTTAATGGTTACCCTGTGTTTTTTCTGTCAAAGCCGGTTTTCTATTTTTTTGTGCCAACTGAAGTTTCTAGAGCTCAGTATGTCTCCCAATCTGTAATTAGTGCCAACCATAAACAATTGGAATCCTGCTGCGCAGTGCCACGGGTGGCTGCCCTCACCACGGCAATCTGGAGTTTCCCTTTTGTCCTTGGATGTGTCAGATGTAGAGCCAGCTGCCCACCCTGGGAGTTGAACAGTGGGCCCACTGTATGTAGAGAAGAGGAAAGGAAAGTCGGGGAGTCGAGAAGGAAAATAGATGGAGAAGATTTATAAATGCTACCAAAGCAAGACATAAGAAACTCATTTTGCAAGGCCTGTGATAACATGATTTTGTTATGCAACATAAAAGACGTCAGGCTCCTTTTCTGTCCTCCTGCAGAATCATATTTAAATATAGTGTCCGATGCCATCTAAATGTGATGCAAGGCCTTGGCTCTTGTATCAGATCTGGTGCCTTTTCTGCCCTGGCTCTGAGATGCACAGTAATGACATCATGGTTAATGTACTACTTGGTCGCACTCCATTCCAGTCCATTGTTTAGCATTGCATGCTTATTCTTTTATGAATATTATATCCACTCAGTCACTTGTCACAGTCTACTTAGGCTACAAGATGCTTGAGTCATGACATAATCCTTTTACCATAGACAGAGTGGCTGGCTGGTGCTGAATGGGGTTGGAGTGAAGTGTGTTTTTTTTTTTCTTTTTTTTCTTTTTTTCTTCTTGGTGAATGCATTTTAGAACTATGTAGTGCCTGGATTTGAGCTCTGAAGGTTTTTTGTGCCTGAAATGTTTCCTTTGAAGGTCATGGTAAAGTTGTTATCTTATGAACAGGGTCTTGGCCTGAAGACATGCTTCATGGACCATAGCAGTCAGCTGCCCATCCTGTGGCTTCCTAGCCTATTTACTCCGGATATACAACTAGTCTGATCACATGCATGAGGGGTACAAACATCTGCACATCCCACATAGACACCAGGATGATTTTTGACTGTTTAAAACCTCCCTTCAATGGAAATCAAGGTTTTAACATATTTATACAGTCTTTTATTTTGTATTGTATTTGAGTTTGTTGGTTGTTTGTTTTTTCCTGGCTAAGGATGGGGTTTTGGGTGAGGGGTGACCATGCACACTAGGTTATTTGTTCAGCATAAAGTAAAGGTAATTAAATACCTGTTAAGCACAGATTAAGAAGACAGGGTTTCCTACATAACAAACCTTGGGATGCATAAGTTGTTCACAGAAACATACATAACTGAGCAAAAGAGCCTTGTGATGATTAAAAAAAAAATCTTTTCGAGCTTCTCAAGCTTTCCAGCAAGCTTTACGTGATGAAAGTTTTCTTTATTTCTTCCAGTTGGCACATTCTGGGACTGTCACCTTGTGATTTACGAATTAAGAGCTGGGTTTTCCTCTCATGCTTAAAAACAGAAAACACACACACTTGAGCAGCATGGACCAGCCTTGTACCTGCTCCTCTTCTAGCAGTAAATCTAAGAGTGGGGGTAAGCTGAAAGCAAGGGCCAAAGGGATGTGGTGACCTATTTGTATATTCATAGCCCTGTGCATATTAAATGAGGCAATGAAATATCATTAAATTTAAGCCATTTTAAGGGAGGAATTGATTGGCGCGATTATCTTCATGCCGATATTTCTAAATACGTAATATTTATATATTTATACAGAAATGAGTTTTTAATCAGTGCCAGGAGAGGAACTTTAAGGGCTGCACTTCTTGTTGTTTGTTGGTGTAGTTTGCACTCTATGCAATTTGCATAACATTTTAAGATAATAATTTTGTTTGGGGGGGTGGTCTGAACAGTTGTGTTTTCAGAAGCAGGAACAGCTATACACTCTTAAATCAAATACTTCTGCAGTCATCTGCCTCCTGTGCAGGATTGTTATAAGCTATCATGCTAGTCCCTTTAAAACCTTACATTTCCATAATGTCATGCATGATATGAGGGCTAGTAACATGCAAAGCCTTTGATTCACGTTCTGTTGAGCTTGGCATCGTTCCTTCCCATAGGGATTTCTCAGTATTTGTTTGATCAAAGGGCTGCTGAACATGCAAGTTGTCATGTCATAACCTGTTAAAAGCTTACTCTCAACTCGTCAGGCCAATTCAGACTTTCAGTTTTGATCTCAGAGTAATAATTTCCCAAGCATTATGGATGACAGATGTCCATAATGGAATCAGCGGCTAGTAATTCACGAATGTTTGTGGAGCCATTACAATATAGGCACAGCCCAAAGAGTGGGTGCAGTAGTGCTGTTGGGGTGCAATAAAACACTTTGCAGTGGCAGTAGCCTAGCACGCTCAACTCTGTATCTTTCCTCATTACCATTACTTAACTGTCATAAAGAGCTGGGCAGCTCCACGTGTCTGTCTGCCTTGTAGAAATACTGTAGTGCCCTGCAGATTAGAACCAAAGGAAGGAAGTGGTGAAGGGTAAAGGGAAGCCCTGGGGAGACTTGAGCTTTTGAAATTCATAGGTGGAGCCTCTTAGCTTGACTGCTTAACTCAATATTCTCAAATTTATTGAGAGTTATGCTATCTCAGTCTCTGGTTTCTCCATGTTTTTGTCCGTATCAGACCTTTTGCAGTTTTCTGAAGAAGTGATCACCATATTAAATGCATTTTTACATATTTATGTTCACATCAGTATATGACTGGCATGTGCAGAGATACGACATTCAGTTAATTTATCAGAGTATTTTGGTTACATCTTCAGAAATGTTAATATTTCATTGTCTTTGAGTTTAAGACTGCTGGATGGTCAGTGCAAGAAAATTGTTGAATGAACAAAAAAAACAAAAACTGAGGAAAATACTCTAATAACTAATACAAGAAAAGTGGCTTGATTCTTAGTGTAAATATTCACCAAATACATGTGCGTATTCCCCCAAATATTGACATGTGCACAGTACTCACACCTGCATGTGTTCTCACAGACCGACCCCGCTCACCTCCCCCACCCTCTGCCAATATTAGTGTTGGATTATACATTAAAGACCAAGTCATGTTTAGCAAGTGGACCCTCTTAAAACAAAAAACCAAAAAAGCTTTCAGTGTAAACTGACTCCCCACCTCTAAGCCCTCGACTCTAATAGTTTAGTGCTACTAGCAGAGCTCTGCACTAACAATTCCTTATATAGCTTGGTTTCTTGCCTGAGCAGACTACATTATAAGTGGGCGAATCCAGATTGCCATGCCATCCATGAGGGATGGATTTAGGGCAGGGGAGTGGTTCATTTCTAATTTCTGTTGGCTCATGGCTTTTATGGAGAATTGGGACTTGACAGAGTTGTGGTGAATGGGTTTGGAGTGGTTTGTTAGTCTGTTGGCATAATTAATGCAAGCCGAGGTTGTGACTGGTTGACATGAATGTGTATGGAGATTATGACACACCAAGATGGCGCAGTTTTGCCAGGCTCATTCCAAGCTTGGTGTGTTTTTGAAGAGAGACACTGACCACAAAAAAATTATTTTATTACTATGTCTAATTGCTCTAACTTTTACTATTAATATTATTATTTGTCCTTGTTGAGGAGGGAACTTCTTTCTTTCTTGTCTTAGAGTTTATGTTGGTGCTGTTAGTGAAAAAAGCAGGTGTGAGAGTCCTGCCTCCTGTTAAGAGATTGCAGAGTTTTTAGGTTAGATTTAATTAAGACGATGGAGCAGCTCCCTCTCCGTGTTCCCTCCCCAACATCGTTAACCTTGCTGTCGCTCACCGCCGTACCCTTCTCTTGAGGAAACAATTATCTGTGAACTCTGTTTTTCAAACTGCATATTTTTCCTTTACTTGGTAGTAGAACTGGGACTTTATCAAAATAAAGTTTTTGTCAGATTTTTCTCACAAGCCTGTGTACATCTGACTTGTCAAAGGAGCTTACTGGACTCCGTGATGATGGCCTTAAGCTGACACTTGCCCTCTTTTCTCTTGCTTTTCTTGTGTGCAGGAAAATTGGTTCCAGCCTTAAGACGACCTTTGGCTTCGTCTGGAACACTACTAGTTTTCTCAGCCTTCGAACACTTAAGGCCACACAGAGCCACGTAACCTGGCAGGTAAGCTAAGTTAGAATTTCTTTGTCCTACTGTCGTCTGCTGGAGTCCATAATTGATCATGTTGGAACTGCTTTTTCAGTTTGTTATAATCTCTTTCTTGGACACTGTGGATTCTTCTGCTGAAGAAATATGACTGGAAAATGATGAGTGTTTTATACTACTTTATGCACTGAGGGTTTTTTGTTCTTTCAGAGCCAGGGCATGGTTTGGGAACTGTTGCTGTAAATACCATTTAGTCATGCATAATGTTGGGCTGTACAAATAAATTGTAGCACACCAAACATCACCATGACAAGTCAGGTAAGTATTCCTTATCGACTAACAATTACCATCTTCAGCCCGGCTCTTCACAGAGGGACTAGGTTTGATGTGATAATCATTCTAATACCTCTGACTCAACATTATATCTAGAGCAAACTTAGTTTGTTATAAGTAGGGTTAGGCGTGCTAGAACAGGCACACCATATTGTGTGTTTCAGTTTCTGAACTCAGTGCCTGGGCTGATATTTGATGGTGTTGTGTCTTTGTGTGTGGCCCTCCATAAAACTTCTTTTTTTGAGACCAGTGTTCTCCCACTGATACAGAAGTACCACAGAAACACAGATGAGACAAATTTGTCAAACTGTGAAACATTCTTACCCTGTTAACTTGGCTCCTGTGGGTATGGGTGTGCTTATCCGCAGCTTAGTCTAGGTCTTTCAGCTGTATTTGAGAGAAACACACCCATCCCAATTCTTACTGAGAGGCCCAGCATGCATCACATTGTGATGGTACACATGACCAAGGGAAGAGGTCAAGAACATGTCCAGGCATATTTCTTTTTCTCCCACTCATTTCCAGTGCTACAATGAAAATTGATGTTATTTTTAGTGTGATGGTGAAGAAGTTTTTTTTTGTTTTTTTTTAAACTGGATGACCTAGCTGTTAAAGATTGTCTACCTTGGAGTTTAGTTCAAGCCGTGTTTTTCAAGTTATTCATCTGATAAGCAGCCATTCCTTTCAACATTTTTCTGGGAAGTGATTTCATCCTTCCTGACTTCATGACTTCATGAGTGTTGGTATTTCAAAATTGTAGCTTCACATCACCAGCAATGCACTGGCAGCTATTTCTGGACATTTTGTTTTTATTCTTATTGCTATCTCTAATTTGGCAGCTGGGACTGTTGTGTCGTGTTGTCATTGTAAGACTCTTACTTGTTATTTCTGTTTTATATTTCCACATTCACAGTACATATTTCCATGTCCTTTTTCCTCTGCTTTGTGACACATTTGACACGAATTGTGTGGTGTGTCTTACAAACTTAATGTCTTCTGTTTACTGCAACAGCGGTTCAGTTTGATCTCTGTATCATTATTCTTGAAGCAGAAAAATGCATTGGAGTATGTCATTGTTAAATCTGGGTACTGTTGTCCACTTTTTGTAGCACATTCATCTAAAATGTCATGACATGGTGCCAGACCTCAATAGGTACCATATCAAAAGGGGAGAAACTCGAGGGGCTTTGATTTGAAATAATTATCTTCTAAATGCTGATTCACTGATAATGTGGCCATCAACCTGAATGAAGCATCCAGACTTAATTTCCTATGAGGAACTTTATTAGTAATTTTTGACCAAAGTGAGTGGGGAGGATAATAATTCTCTGTGAATATATAGTATTAGTGTAGCGGTATTTTACAACCCTATAGTTACAGTGCCTTGCAAAAGTATTCGGCCCCCTTGAACTTTTCAACCTTTTGCCACATTTCAGGCTTCAAACATAAAGATATAAAATTGTAATTTTTTGTGAAGAATCAACAACAAGTGGGACACAATCGTGAAGTGGAATGAAATTTATTGGATGTGTCAAACTTTTTTAACAAATAAAAAACTGAAAAGTGGGGCGTGCAATATTATTCGGCCCCTTTACTTTCAGTGCAGCAAACTCACTCCAGAAGTTCAGTGAGGATTTCTGAATGATCCAATGTTGTCCCAAATGATAAATAGAATCCACCTGTGTGTAATCAAGTCTCCGTATAAATGCACCTGCTCTGTGATAGTCTCAGGGTTCTTTTCCAAGTGCAGAGAGCATCATGAAGACCAAGGAACACACCAGGCAGGTCCGAGATACTGTTGTGGAGAAGTTTAAAGCCGGATTTGGATACAAAAAGATTTCCCAAGCTTTAAACATCTCAAGGAGCACTGTGCAAGCAATCATATTGAAATGGAAGGAGTATCAGACCACTGCAAATC
The DNA here is from genome assembly GCA_024447675.2 of Pterophyllum scalare. Classification (NCBI taxonomy): domain Eukaryota; kingdom Metazoa; phylum Chordata; class Actinopteri; order Cichliformes; family Cichlidae; genus Pterophyllum; species Pterophyllum scalare. The sequence goes on from JAMQGT020013378.1 coordinate 66,107, forward strand.
TACCAAGACCCGGCCGTCCCTCTAAACTTTCATCTCAAACAAGGAGAAGACTGATCAGAGATGCAGCCAAGAGGCCCATGATCACTCTGGATGAACTGCAGAGATCTACAGCTGAGGTGGGAGTGTCTGTCCATAGGACAACAATCAGTCGTACACTGCACAAATCTGGCCTTCATGGAAGAGTGGCAAGAAGAAAGCCATTTCTCAAAGATATCCGTAAAAAGTCTCGTTTAAAGTTTGCCACAAGCCACCTGGGAGACACACCAAACATGTGGAAGAAGGTGCTCTGGTCAGATGGAACCAAAATCGAACTGTTTGGCCACAATGCAAAACGATATGTTTGGCATAAAAGCAACACAGCTCATCACCCTGAACACACCATCCCCACTGTCAAACATGGTGGTGGCAGCATCATGGTTTGGGCCTGCTTTTCGTCAGCAGGGACAGGGAAGATGGTCAAAATTGATGGGAAGATAGATGGGGCAATGGAATGGTTCACAAATAAACGTATCCAGGTGTTGGAATGGCCAAGTCAAAGTCCAGACCTGAATCCAATCGAGAATCTGTGGAAAGAGCTGAAGACTGCTGTTCACAAACGCTCTCCATCCAACCTCACTGAGCTCGAGCTGTTTTGCAAGGAAGAATGGGCAAGAATTTCAGTCTCTCGATGTGCAAAACTGATAGAGACATACCCCAAGAGACTTGCAGCTGTAATTGCAGCAAAAGGTGGCGCTACAAAGTATTAACGCAAGGGGGCCGAATAATATTGCACGCCCCACTTTTCAGTTTTTTATTTGTTAAAAAAGTTTGACACATCCAATAAATTTCATTCCACTTCACGATTGTGTCCCACTTGTTGTTGATTCTTCACAAAAAATTACAATTTTATATCTTTATGTTTGAAGCCTGAAATGTGGCAAAAGGTTGAAAAGTTCAAGGGGGCCGAATACTTTCGCAAGGCACTGTACCCTATGGTAGAGATAGCATTTATATTAACATACAAGTATTGAGTCACCCTTCATTTCTTTATATTTTTTCCTGGGGAAAGGGGAATCGGTGCAGTGATTTATTGAAAGGCAACAACAGAGTCTGTACAATTCTAACAAGGTTGAAAATCAATATTTGGTGTGACCACCTTTTATTTTTCAACATAGTCTGAACTCTCTTAGGCAGCTTTCTTGAAATTTCTTTAAGTTTTCTTCAGGAGTAGTTCTCCAGACTTCTTGAAGGACATTCAAAGCTCTTCTTTGGCTGCCTTTTGTTTCATTCTCTGTAAAGATTATCCAACACTGCTTCAATAATATTGAGGTCTGGACTCTAGGGAGGCCAATCCATGACTGATAGTTTAGACTTGGAAAAAAAGAATTGTTGATGATCACAAAGCAGGAGATGAATATACAAAGTTATCACAGCATTTCCAAATGTCAAGAACTGGAGTGAGAAGTATCATCAAGAAATTCAAAGAGAGCCACACAGTACAGAACAAGCCTGGTAGGAAGAGGTAGGAACGAAAGATTTCAAAGACTCTGGAAAGAAACTAGTGAGAGATATGTCTAAAGACCTAGACCAACTGCAAAGACGGTAGTGAATGACTTAACCAAGTCAGGAAATTTAGTCTCAAAGAAGGCAATCACTAGAACCCTGCAAAAGAATGGGCTGTGAGGTATGATGATTATTGTGTGGGGAGGGGATGGCCTTTTCTCCTCACTTCCCTTCCTTAAGAATGGCTTCTTGACAGACACTCTTCCACTGAGACCATTTCTGATGAGACTTTTGCAAACAGTACATGTAGGTCCTGTGTCAGGATTTTTCTTTTTCTTAAGGACATGACTTTCAAATGCTGCTGTAGATAGTTTTTCTTTTTTCTTTCTTTTTTCTTTTCTTTTTTTTTTTTTTATTAGGCCTGCTACTCCCTTTGTCCTCCATTTGTCCAGTTTCCTCACATTTTTTTAAGGACACACTGCACACCATACCAAGATATGCAAAGTTTTTGGTTGATATCTCTTTGGGAATCGCCTTGTTGGTGCTAGTACTGTTTTATGGCTGTAAAAACTGTCTTATCTTTGACATTTTACATCATGGATTCAACTAATCCAGAGGAACAAATTATGTGTTTTTGCAAAAGGCTGCAAGTAGCGAAGTGCCAGAAGACAGTTGGTCCTCTTATGTGTATGCACAACACTGGTTCATCGCTTGAGTTAGATGCCTTTTTTATGTTTGAATGAGTCATAGGTCAGTGTTAAGTGGTTCAATGTACAAACAGAAACATTGCTTTGCAAATGGTCAGGTACTCGGACTGGACTGACAATGAGTGAACAAGTAGCCAGTGGCCAACAAAAAACTTTTGGAAAGCCTGGAGAACTATTGCTCAAGGGCATGTTAAAAATTACAAGACAATTTGGCTACTTGAAAGCAAAATATAAAAAAATAAGAGGTGTCTCAGGACTTTTGCAGTGCTTGTAATTTCCATTATCTGATTATTTTTGTTTCAGAAATGTAACATTTGGTGACAAATCAACTAAAACACCATCGATTTGAGTTTCACTCCATCCTGCTGATACGCTTGTCTCCATTTTTCATCTCCAACAGCTTTCTGTGTACAACCAGTGCAATTAAAAAAGCTTGGTACAACAACAAGTCAGGGTCCATTAATTTGATTGTTAACAAATGCAGTGCAAGTGCTTAGCCGTAACCATGGTCCCTTTTCAAACGACTTTGTAATTTTAAGATATAAACACATGATGTATTTCACTGGTGACTTTAGTGCTCTGAAACAATTGTATAACAATAATATTCCTTATGAAGTTTTGTTAGTTCCTCTTGGAGTGACAACTTTGGCTAGTGTAGCCATGGCAGAGGAGTTAACTAGGAGTTGCAGGCTAATGTAATTTTCTGGGGTTCTACAGATTCATTATCTTATACTTAGCATTAGCAGAGCTGCTGGAGATTATGTTCATTCCCAGTTAATAAAGTGTGCCCAGTAGTAGACACCAGGCATTTAAAATTTTAAATAATTGTAGTCATTTATAAAAATGTTCTACTTTAAAGTTTAAGATGAAAAACAAAAGGTAAATAAATTTGTAGTTATACAGTTTAAACTGAAGTTCAATGAAGTATGATTTAGGGAGATATGAACACAGGAATTATAATACAGGTCTTGTAATGGCATCTAGATGCTGGCCCTCCATAAATGTAATCTTTCAAATTCTTTAGTTTTTCCACAACAAGCCCATTGCTCCAGAGGTTAGTTATTTTGTTTTTATGCTTATTCTGGCAGCAGTTTAAAAATGAGTTCATTAAAAAGACATTAAGTCTTTAAGAGCCAAATCATAAACCCAAAGAAAACTGCCTCTGTGGAAATTTAGAAACGTGACATCTACAGATGATGAAGTTAGATCCTGTTTTTAGTTGGAAGGCCAGTTTTCTATGTGAGATTTAAAATTGGCTCGATCTGTTGCATAACGCTCATCTATATGAAGACCATTAAAGTGCATATCTTACCTATATCTGAAGATATGAGTGGTGTCAAAGCTGACTTGGAAAAAAGAATTGGGTTCATTCTTAGGTTTTAATATACTTTTTAATGTTCTATTATCCTATAGTCAACAGTTATAGGATAATAGTTTTTGAGTCCTTAAGGAGTTTCCGAGCGCTCTGAAAGTCAATCTACATTGACTTGCAGTACACATGTATAGATCCGGTACAGTTACACTCGACTGACTCATGGATGCTCTCAAGTTGTTCCCCCTATTGATTGTTGCATTTCCCCCACTGTGAGGTTTCTTGATAAATGGATTAGAATGAATTCTGTACTTTTTTTTACTCTGGAGTTACCACTTCAACAATGTTCACTAAAAGTGCTCTTCCACTTGCTCCAATAGTAAACAATGTAAAGTTTTCCCATTAGGTCTTCATTGATAAGGTTTAAATCCATTAAGCCACCAAAAGTATCTAACTTCCAGAAAATGTAGTGTGGAGGAGGAAAAAGGCTAAACCTATTTTGTCCTTGAAGTCCATCACTGGAGACGAGGTCAGCAGAGATCAATAAATTAGTAGGCCTCTAGAACATTTATTCCTATCACACTCCTGCTCTGCCTGTCTTTCAGTCCCTCGCTCTACCTCACTAAGTGGGCTTCGGAAGCAGGCAGCTGTTGGAGTTCCCATCAGTGCACAAAAGGGAGCACAAATGAATTTCACAAAGGGATTCGCAGATGTCTGAAACATCAATAATAAATGATCTATGGGTCAGCTCCCTACTCCATTTCTTTATCTATTATTAAGTAAGTATGAAAGTCTATAAGGGACACTATTAAGATGCTAAAGTAAGCTTGAAAATGCGGCAGTAATTCTACCATACCGCAGTTAAATTAACTCAGTTTGTTTGCACTATTTGAGTGAGAAATTAATCACACATTCAAAAGGGAAAAACTGTTTGACACTTGTATTAAAATGAAATATAGACAGTATCACCTAATTTTCCAGGTATGCATTTCAAATTTGTATTAATAGTTAAATGTTTAAGTGTCAATTAGCTTTTCCATTTTAATTTAAAGATTCGATCACCCATTCTAGTATGTGTGGAAACTGTATAATTAAATAAGCTGTTTGAAGTTTACATTATCATTATTAATGTCTCGACATTTTTTTGTTCTAAAGTTGAAGTGATTTCAGATTGGCTTTTGAACCTTTAAGATCCAGTGGCACTTTTGATAGATTTAGGGTTGTTCAAAGAGGAGTGGGTGGTAGGTTCCCATAAATTCCACTAAGCTGTTACTCCAAGCTGCCTGCTATAGTTATCCCAGGCCTGTTTCAGCTTAGTTATGGCAGGAATGTGCCATTGCATGAGAACAGGTCATCATTCCTCATGGCCTACCATGGCTCTCCCCAGTTCTTATTAAAGGTTGCCAAGATATGAACATGTTTTCTCATGCATGGAACCACATTCCCTTTCATTAGTAAGTAATTTAAATATTTATTATCTGTTGATCTTAACTTTGCCCTGTCCAGATCTTGGTGCTGCTGTTTTCCGTAAAGTTGTACTTGCTCCTTCAGTCTAGTTTTGGAAAGGGGTGGCCAGTCTGGCTGATGCTTCTGACTAGATGTGGTGACTTGTATCTTGTTCCTTCAACGCTTCTTTGGTTAGTCTTATCCCTGCTGTTCTTTGTCAGCTGTGCATGTCTTCTGTCTGCAAAAAAGTTACATTTCCCAGACGTGTAGTACGTCTTTCACAGCCAGTCATGCTTTTGCTTAGTTTGTTTGTAGTAGAATATTTACATACAGCTCCAAAACTTAAACACTTTATTGGGTGCTAAGTCTTGACAAATATGAAAACAAACTGAATACCATGGTTCACTGATAAGAATTTTTCTGAATATTTTTTAATTTATCTTTTAAATGGTGCAAGCACCATTTGAGAATCAGATTATGCTAAATACGCATCATGTGCAGAGATGAACAGACCATTTTATTTTTTTGGAGATGAGCAACCAGTGGATTAACTAATATGTCATTAGCTTACTATCACTGTTAACCATTTTGCAAATATAAAAACTGCTTGGAATAAAGTTAATCTGGTTTTTGGTCTGCCTGTATTCACAAGTTACTGTAGACTAAATTCTTAATTTCTATACAATTATCATTCAGAATCATTAACAATCATTAATCTCTCTCTCTGACATAGGCAACATTGCTTTTGATTTCATGCTGGAAGTGGGAAATAAACTCACCGTATATATGGCTGTCTTACTATGCTGTCACCATCAGCTGAAGTAGCGAGAACTGCACATTGTTCATTCTGCTGTTCCATCTGTGCCACACAGTATGACCACCTATGCCCATGGCTCCAGCTTTTCTGCTGGAAACTCTGAAAAGCCAAAGTGCAGGGTCAGCTAGAAAGCCTCAGTTCTAGAATTGGCTTATTTTTATTCTCAGGCACTGTTAAGGGAATTGAGTTGTGGACATGAACTCTCCAGTTGACAGCTGGTTTTTCTAATCATTAGACCAGGCTGTGTGGTTTATTGATCATGTTTACAGGGGCAGATAAAATGCACCGACAAAGTAGCATTTAGATTAGCCTGATTAAAATTCACATTGAAAACCCGTCTGGCATGAAAATTGCTTCATTTTGTTCTGCCAACTTCCAATCAGGTTATTGTAAACGAAGGAAGACCCTGAAGAACCTTTTGAATACATATCTCGTTACTTCACATGCTGTCATGGTATCCATTTCAGATTTTTTGGCCTCTAATCTACCCAAAGACTTTCAACTTGATCTGTTTCAAGGCCTTTAGTCTGGCCACCTATTGTTTCACTGTTTAGTCAACCTTGGTTCGCATGGGTTTCCACGTAGGAGGTTTCAGCTGTTCGTCCTCTTCCTCTGCCTGTGTGGTTTGTGCTTTGAAGATGGATGGGGAAATTAGACTCTCTATTGACAAGTTCATACCAAAAAAAAGTTAAACTAATAATCACTGCTTTCTGAATCCCTTCCCACCAAATAGCAGCACTGAGCTTATTATTATTTTTTAATTCTTCCAGTCAGTGTTTTAGTAGGTCTGCTGCATTAACGGTCTTCCTAGAAGCTAAAATATACCTTTGAGTGTACCTGAGCAGCATCTCATCATATTACTATATAAGGTGATATATCAGTTTCTCAGAATTCACCTAAAAGGACTACATTACTTGAAGGGTTTTAGAGATTTTAACACATTCAGGCTCATCAAGATGAGGGCATTATGACATTTTATAAAGGTCTGCTTAACCTTGTTTTCAACACTTCAGATGTGTTATGCTGTACAAAGCTAACATCTCATTCTTACTCCTGGGCCTTTGAGAGTCACACATTCTATTTACCTTTGGCAAACTTTAGCAAGACTGCCAATGATGGGAACGTTGAAGGATGCAATGCGAAACAGCTTTAAAAATTTTTACCTTTGCAATTTTGCAGTGTAAACTTTAAAAATGATTCCTTCCAGCTATTATTCAAAGCATATTAACAGGGTCTTAATTTTACTGTAGGACTTGACGACTGATATTTACTCAGTACTGGAATCGATGTGCAAGTCTAGATAAGGAAGTGGCTGAAACACTGCCTTCAAGGGTGTTCTATCATCCTGTCAGGTCTGAAGGGATTTAGCTGTTATTAGTAACACATTATTTCTCAAAGTAGGACCTAAACGCATGTTATGGCACACCAAGTTTGACAACCAAGGAGCTATGCAATCAAGTTAAATTGCTAAAAGCATATAATCTTATTTTCTGGGAATGTTGTTTTGAGATGCGAAAGGCTTCGCTAAATTAGTCTATAATATGTAAACATGGCTTCCCATAAGAGAACTTGCATGGATTTTGAGAAAAAGGAAGAGGCAGAATCACTCCCACTTTATAATGATCTTTCTTCAGACTGTAAACCCTAAAATACTGGTTCACATCAGCAACTGTAACTTCTGACCATTGTAATCATGGGTAGTGAGCTGGACTTTCTCTATATGTGCTTGTCCTGTTGTAGTTACTCTACAGGCAGCTAGACCCTGTTAATCTCACTCTCTGTTGCATGTTTTTTCAGCTGTGATTACATGACAGCTCTGTGAAACTTGGAAATGAAGGTGAATGCCTTTCTTTGTACTCAGCTTTTGATATATGTTATGACTTAAGATCAACCAACCTCACATGGTGTAAAAATGGTGGTCTTAAAAGCTGATACATTTATGCTAAGAAAAGTACTCCTTTTCTCTCTAAATGTTTTTCATGAGTATTTCAAACACATCTCTGGCTTTCATATCAGAAAGGTCAACAATTCCCTATATTCACTGCTCAAAAAAATTAATGGAACACTTCAAAACCACATCAGATTTAAATGGGGAAAAAATTGTGCTGGATATCTATATTGATATGGGCTGGGTAATGTGTTGAAACAAAAGCATGCCACATCATTTGATAGAAATGAAAATCGTCAACCTACAGAGGGCTGAATTCAAAGACACCCAAAAAATCAAAATGAAAAAATGATGCAGCATCCTAGTCCATTATGACGAAATTTCATTGCAGGAACTCAAAATTGTACTCTGTAGTTTGTATGGCCCCCACGTGCTTGTATGTATGCCTGATGATAATATAAGGGCTCCTAATGAGACGACAGATGGTGTCCTGGGGGATCTCCTCCCAGATCTGGACCAGGGCATCACTGAGCTGCTGGACAGTCTGAGGTGCAACCTGACAGTGTCAGATGGACTGAAACATAATGTCCCAGAGATGTTCTATTGGACTTAGTTCAGGCGAGCACGGTATCAATTCCTTCATCCTCCAGAAACTGCCTGCATACTCTTGCCACATGAGGCCGGGCATTGTTGTGCACCTGGAGGAACCCAGGACCCACTGCACCACCATAGGGTCTGACAATGAGCCCAAGGATTTCATCCCGATAGCTAATGGCAGTCAGGGTGCGGTTGCCTACCCTGTAACAGTTTGTGCATCCCTCCATGGATATGCCTCCAAAAACCATCACTGACCCACCACCGAACTGAATGATGTTACAGGCAACATAATGTTCTCCACGGTTTCTCCAGACCTTTTCACGTTTGTCACGTGTTCCGGGTGAACCTGTTCTCATCTGTGAAAAGCACAGGGCACCAGTGGTGGACCTGTCAATTCTGGTATTCTCTGGTAAATGGTAAATTGGGCTCTACGGTGCCAGGGAGTGAACATGGGGCCCAATGGAGGACGTCAGACCCTCAGGCCACCTTCATGAAGTCTGTTTTTGATCAGAGACATTCACTCCAGTGGCCTGCTGGAGGTCATTTTGTAGCTCTGGCAGTGCTCATCCTGTTCCTCCTTACACAAAGGAGCAGATAAAAGTCCTGCTAATGGGCTAAGGACCTTCTACAGCCCTTTCCAGCTCTCCTAGAGTAACTGCCTGTTTCCTGGAATCTCCTCCATACTCTTGAGACTGTACTGGGAGAACCAGCATGATGCTGTGCCATCCTGGAGGAGCTGGAGTACCTGTGCAACCTGTCCGAATGGAATCATGTACACGGACAGACCATACCTTACGCTTTCGGCGTACTACGTATGTGGTCTCATGTCTATGTTGACCACTGTATTCAAGATAGCGGGGTAACATGGTGGCTTCCCCAAACCAGCACCTGCTCCTATGTAATTTTTAATGGATTAATTCTAAGTTTATGAGAATGCATCAGTTTGTTGAAAGATATAATTACGGATTAATCTGTATATGAGTGCAGTATTCTCTTTTTCTATTAAATACATTTAAAAAAAATGACTGACTGTACCTTTAAGAGTGTGTGGGTTAAAATATAAATATAAATGTTGCTTCTGATCACACTATTCATGGGAGTTTGTTCACTGCTTATGTTGTTTAGTAATGAAAGCAACAGACTGTTGCAGAACAATAGGCATTTAATCACTGTACTTTCATTTAGATTTAAATCTCAACTCTTTATGGAGTAATGCAGTCATTGAGGAACTATTTTGAATATTAATTGAATATACTATGCATTAGAAATTCAATAAGGGAGCCAGTGTATAAAGGAATACAGTGGGTTATTAGCCTGGGTGGAAGAACTGATCAAAGAATATCACATCAGGTGCATTCTGTTCATCAATCCTTGTTTTATTCAGCCATTTAGGTTAAGCAGTTATGACATGACCAGTTGTTTGTATAATCAAGAGAGACAGTTGTGAAAAGTAAATGTGTCGCTGATAAAGACAGGAACCAGATGGGTAACGTAGTCGTCATGTTAACAGTCAAGTTGTGTCACTGGGAAAGAATGAAAGCTGATTGAGACAGGATGATTAGCCAGATTGATTTTATTTATTCATTTTTTTGAGAAGTGTACCTCTTTTGCCTCTGTATCACTAGGATAACCTTATTCAATCTGGCTTTTTCTTTTTTTTTTTCTTTTTTTTTTTTTAGTTTAGAGATGTGTAAGATATTGTGAAGACAGTCATCTCCCAGTATAATGTTATATCCAGCTGCTGCAATCTCATTATGGATAAGTCAGACATGCAACTTAAGTGTAAAGTCAGTACAGATTATGGAAAATATAGGCTTATCTTTTTAAGATCAATAACAGCAAACCTGTTTGACTCTCAACTGAAGAGGGACAGTAACACTGATGTCATAATAATGATTGTCATCAAAATAATATTGAGTCAGGGCCGTTTTCTACACCATTAATGTTTCAAGCCGAAAAATCTTTATTAAAGAGATTTACACAGCACAGTTAGTTCGCAGCTCATTGATTCTTTCTGCAAAGTTAACTGTCAGTGTTAAGACTTGTAACTGCAGGCCACACTGGCAGTTTAGGCAAATAGCTGGAGGCAGACTAAAATATTTAAATTAGTATGAAACTTTTGTTAGTTGTAACTGCAAAGAGTGAAAAAGGCTGCCACATTGATCACAAATTCTCATTGATGGTGACAAAAGGTTGAATAAAGGAAAGCTTCTGCTTCTGCTGTGGAAGAAAAATGTAAATTCCTCTGTTGCACCTCATAAATGCTAATATTATGATTGTTTCCTTCGCGTGTCACAAGGTAATAACTTTCCATCCATGGATTGATAGTCTGTCCCTTTTCTTTAGAAATGGTTTGTGTTACCTCTTGCCAGAAGGCCCACAGAGCCAAATCTGTCTTCTGATGCCAAATGGCCAAAATGAAATTAGATTTTAGAGCTTGGCGGGGAGACAGGCGGGAAAGTGGAAACTATTTTAGAAGAGAAAAGTGGGACGGGGTTAAAAATTGACTAGAAATATAATATCTCATTCAGTATCCCATCAAGGTGAAAAAAATAAACTTGGAGCTAAATAAGATATAGTCAAGATTAAGCACTACTAAAAAGTAAAAAGGATTTTCAGAACTATGACTGGTTTATAGGGCAGAACGGGAAACATTACAGTTGTATTCATGAAGAATGCCTTCAAGAAGGAAGATGAGGCATAAAGGAAGGCAGCTTCCAAAGATACTGTCATAAATTCTCATTCATGTTATCACACTTGGATATGTTGTACATTCTCCTTTATATACAGTAGCCATATATAGTTTATACAGTAAGTTGTCCAATAAATAGGCCCGATTCTGACAAACATTCCTGCCCTATTTACTGACTCTTAAAGAATATTTTTCTTCACCTTATCATAATAAAATGGCCCCCACTCCCACCCTTTGCCCACATACTTCAAGGATCAGATATTTTGAGGGTTTAACAAGAAAGAGTGATGAAAACTAACATTTAAGAAAAAGAAAAAAGCAGTGCTATTTTATTTGAGAGAGATCATGGAGCATGGGGCATGCCTAATTTCCTCATTAATTCAGTTCAAGGATCATTAGTTGCAGTTCTGTGCTAAATGTAGAAGCAGCAGCTCACTTGCCAGCTTTGTTTTCTCCATGTAGATACATGGTTGACTTAGAAGTATCTCTGGCTTTTATTGCTCTGCCATATTTTCCCTAATTTTTGTCAGGATTATAGTGCCAATGCTGAGTCAACATGTGCGACTCACCTAAAACCTTTTCCCTTTATTAAAAAAGAGTCAGTTTCAAACGATGTTGGTCACATGACAGTGGTTTAAGCTCATCATGACTTTCAAAGGAGTAAAATTTACAGCAGTCCACGGCTACATTGTTATGAATCCCCGAACACTGTCAGGTTGCAATGTGATACGGCTTTTAAAAGCCTTCATCGCCTGATCCGTGGTTCTGGCTGTGGCGTCCTGTTGCTGCATGTCTCTTACAAGCTCAGCTGTTGATGGAATGTGAGGCTGGTAGAATTGAAATATTTTCTTGGCAGACTGGTATTCATGTGTGAGCAGCATCAGAGTGCACCACTGCAGACTCTTAACTAAGCATATATAGAGGCTTTTGCAATTTTCTCACAAAAGGACTTGAACTGTACATAAAGTAAATGTAAATGAAGGTAACACTGTGAAATTTATAAAGGGTGCATTGGCAGAAAAGAGGAAAGTTGTATAATATAATGCCAACTATCTGAGGCATTATGTTTATCAGTGCTTGTATACTTTAATAATTCTGAAATGACACTGAAACGTTCCTAGGTAGACTGTCTACCTTTGTGACGCACCTGATGTAAACACATGCAATGGGATTTGCTTTTACTCTGTGTTTAAAGCATGGCTCAAATTCACAATCCTGCTTTCGCTGATCAACAGCATAACTACTGGTTACGTGTCTCATTATTTGGTACCTTGTGGATGTTAGGAATTACACTTCAAAGAGCTAATTCGGGCCTGACATCCTAAAAATAGAACTGAGCAGCACAGGGCTGTAAAACACAGCAGGGCTTGCCTTTGCTCACTTTTATAATGACTTCATTTCTATGCATTGGAAGCAGCACTGATGGATTTTGATGTCTTGCTGCTTCTTGTGAGGGCTCAGTCATCACATTTCTAGCACTCATCATAGGGGCAAAGTATTCTGCTTGAAGGCAGCCATGTGACTTTTTAATGAGCATTCAGAAAGTGACATAATGACATGCCTTCTCAGTGCTTTTCACCTCAAGTGTCGTCCTTCTCCCATTTATGCAATAAATATCCATTACTGTTTGATTGTCACAAGCAGACCAAGTTTTATGGCATCCAGAATTCAGGCTGACACTAGAGATAATTCATGAATCAGTTTATTAAGCTTGAAACTCAGACTGCAAACTAGGCACTTTTCAGTGAGATTAGCTTTTTTAAATGAAAGTATGCCACCTCATAAAAATGTGCATCTTTGTTTTCTGACTTTGTGGTTTAAAAGACTTACATCTCCACAATTTTTGAATTCATGATTAGATTATTGTGAAACTGTTGTGTCAACACTACATTTCTAAACCCTCAGAGGAGACTGGCTTACCTTTCTCCAGTTATTAAACCAGAATGTCTTGATTTATTTTTTCATCGAATAGGAACTGATGCTGTGATGTTAGTCAAACTGTGTCAGTTTCTTAAGAGAAAAAAAGTCTTCAGTGGTAACTTTTCCTACAAGATCTTCAAATAATATGAATATTCACCCTCTGTAATTTTAAGTACTTCAGTGAGAACATGGCACTTTCCAGAGGTACCAGATGTTTTTTGGGTTTTTTTTCGGTCTCTGGTACTTACTCTGTGATTTTTTTTTTTTTTTGCCACCTTTATGCTGCATGGGCGAGCTGCATGTGGAGAAAATATTCACTTCAGTCTTTATGATGGGTTTGAATTGACCATGTGTGGTTAATTGTGCAGGTGTGCTGGGCACAATTTGCCAAATTTTGCAGGTGATATGCTTGAAGATTTCATCTAATTTTATTTTTCCTATTTTGTGCTATTTTGTTAGTGATTTTTCAGACCAGGCCACTGTCTTTCATGGCTCCCTAGTCAAGTTCTGATGGTTACATGTCCATTGTAGGCACGTTGGGTACTACCATGGACACTGCGTATGATCTGTGGCAATGCTTCCCAAGAAGCTCAATGCACCGTGTGTTCTGAACCTTTCTATTGGAGCCAGCATTAAGGTTTTCATTATTTTCAGCTTTCTGTGGGATTGGACCAGTCTTCTCAATAAACTTCCTAATTTATTGGAAGGTTAGTGGGAGCTTGGGTTGCTACTTCCCTGTCACTAGTTCTTAGTTTGTTCTTTCATGGGTCAATTTTGGTAGCTAACCTTGTACCTAGAACCTGCAGGTGTGCTGGGTACAATTTGCTAAATTTTGCAGCTGGTATGGATGCAGAGTTCATCTGTTTTGTCTGGTGTGCGCACGTTAACATTTAATATGGATCCTACAAGCAGTTTTATAATTGAGGCCCAAGATCTGCACATCTAGGACATTATTATACATTTTATGGTGCGTGTTATGTTCACCTGTTCAACTGCTTGTTAACCCAAATATCTAATCAGCCATTCACATGACTGCAACTGAATGCATTTAGACATGCAGACATGGTCAAGATGACCTGCTTAAGTTCAAACTGAGCATCTGAATGGGGAATGATTTAAGTGCGACAGACTGGCAACCTGTCCAGGGTCTTATGGCAGCTGGGATAGGGTTCATTCCCCCTGTGACCCTGACAGTGTTCTAGCCAGCAGTTGATTTCCCGGTACTGCAGCGAGCTGACGTCAACTTGCACTAGGCTGGGAATTTTACCACTTCATTATCGTAACTGTAGTGTTATTTAGCTGCAATTTGCAATCGACCACCTGGTTAATTTTGGTACACAATGCACTTTTGGGATTGTCCCGTTGATGCAATACTTTGCAGGGACCCCTCGTTCGATACCCGGCTCCTCGACCCAGTGAAAAAAACCTGGCTTGATGGATGGTTTTTGGTGCCAAATGGGCTGGCCTGAGTACTTCAAAAACTGTTGATCTACTGGGATTTTCCCACACAGCCATCTCTAGGGTTTACAGAGAATGGTCCAAAAGAGAGAAAATATCCAGTGAACAATAATTCCTTGCTAATATAAGGTGCCAGGTTACAAAGCTCAAATAATATCAAATTGGCTTTTTCCAATAGAGCACCTTTGGAATGTGGTGGAACCGGAGATTTGGTCGATGGATGCGCAGCCGAGAAATGCAGAGGAACTGTGTGATGCTGTCATGTCCAGTACTAGCAGTACCTGGCAGGAGGTTCACTGCCAGGTATCAAGTTCAAGAGGGGGAAAAAGTGTGGAATTAAGAAATAATGGAAGAAGACACATGGTGTAATACAGGCTAAATAACAGGAAACAAGACTCTTGTTCTTAAATGATGTCTGCATCATACTCCACTATGTTTTACTATTCCCTCCTCGTTTGTTCATTCCCCCGTTTGCCTTTTTTTTGTATTGCTCTAATCTCTATGCCTATTAGCTTTCTGCCCTATGTGTCTGCCTGCCTTTTCTATGTCTCTTGTGCAGTGTGTGCATTTGTCTATCTCAGTGGACCTTTCAGAAGTTCTTATCACGTATTTGGTCTAACACAAGCCCTCAGAGGCCTGCTGCAATTGACTAGAGCAGGAAACCAACATGAGCCTGCTCTGCACAGAACATTATTCGGCACTTAACAATCATGGCCTATTCTCCCTCTTCCTGTTATCCCCCCCTCGTCTTCCTCTTGTTCACGACTCCTAGCCGTTGTTGTTTTGAGTATTAGTATCACTGTGAAATGTGCCCTTGTTGTGAAAGTTGATCCTGAAGAAGGATGCATTTCCAGTGAATGCAGTAAATTTCTCTGAAATGTTCACCGCATGTAGAAAAACAAAGTGTTTTACTAATGTGCAAAAGTGAGAGATTCTGTGGGAAGGAGAAGATCTAAACAAATCAGGATGGTTTGACTTCAGATAATGACAGCTTGTTTGCGCTTTTCTGTTTTGAAGTATTTTTGTGAATAACAGTACTCTGTGTATATGCATCTTTAGCATAGGCTTGTCAGCAAGCGCAAACAACAAAGCATGTGCCTTTTTTTGTGGCAGCCTGTTACTGGTGGCTTATTGACACTGAATGTCACATGACTATGATAGAATGGCTTTTAAAGTCTTTATTATTCTGCTTGTACTGTCATTTCAATATCATGCCTTTGCTTCTTGTCAAATACTGACTGTAGCCCAACAAATCGGGTGCTGGTATTTCTAATAGTGTCTCATCTGTCTGTGGGTTTTCTGTATTTCATTTAAAATATTTGCAGAAATAGGAAAGTACAACAAAAAACTGTGCTTGACTAATTTAGATTTTTTTTCCCCAAATTGGAATTGGTTTAAAATACAAAGATGGAAAGAATATGTGTAACTGCCCCATTTGAGCTCATAGTGATCATTAAAGTGGATGTCTGTACTTAGCCGAATCATCTGGTACTTGCAGCTCATATGAAGCTGTATGCTGAGATTGCGTTTGTGTTTTTAAACAATCTGCATAATGATATGCCTTTGCAAGCGGTACCAATTTCATTCATTCTCTGATTGTTTTGTACTTCTGGGCCTAAATATGTTGATTGCATGTCCTTGTCATTTTGTTTGGTCACTAGTGATACAAAAAAAAAAAAATACTGGAAAATATGTTAGTAATTTGTTATAATTTGTCTTTAATATGATTTGTAATTCAAGAAAAAACTGTTGTCATTTGATGAATGTAGAAAAAAAATTATGCTTCCTGTAAATACTTTTTGCAGCATCCGAATTTATTTTATGTAACTGAATTGCATTGCAATTGAATGGGTTCTGGACTTTCTTAATAGTCTTTGAGTCAAACTGGGAGATCAGTGCTAATATCCATCTCTAATTACACATGCTATTCTGCCTTTAGCAATTGAGCTGACTCTTTGTTTGGGTGTCAGCTCAATTACACTTAACATTCTTTTTCACACAGAATGGATGAGAACTTTTTGTGAATGTGTGATCCTTCACTATTCTGTAAAGTGAATTACAATCAAATATGCGGATGAAAAACATAACTTGTTTCAAGGCTTCTAGTGACACACTAGACAAACACTGAAAAACTAAGCAGTGCCCGTCCATTCAAGACTTAGTTTTAAGTGTTTTGCAGAATATGCAGTGGCATGACAGAGACTGTTTTCAAATTGTTATCAGCTTGTTTAATTGCATCTGGCAGATTTTTTATTGTATTCAGTGAGAAAGGAGGGCATCATCAATTTCTAACCAGATAATTAGCTAAAGATACACATGACAAAATTATTACCCCCCCTATGAAATTTAAAGTTTATGTCAAAATTTTGCCAAGTGCCTTTTTTTTGTTAAACAGAGCAAGAGATTATTAACATAGCATTTCTGAACATACTAGTTTTCTTTAGAAAACATAAATTACTTTTATTTGTGCACCATAACAGATTTATTTCAGAAAAAAATTAAAAGGGTCAATATTATTAGCTCCATATTAGAGCCATAGCACAAACCAAGTAAAATCAAGTTAAAACTGAGGGTTATCTCCCAATTTACACACAGTATAAAAACTTAACTTGAGAAAGCATTGTGCCAAAAACAAAAGAAATCAGTTTAGACTTGAGAAATAGAATTGTTAATGCTCACAAAGCAGGAGATGGATGCACAAAGTTATCATGACGTTTCCAAGTGTCAAGAAGTGGAGTGAGAAGCATCATCAAGAAATTCAAAGAGAGACACACAGTACAGAACAAGTCTGGTAGGAAGCGAAAAATTTCAAAGACTTTGGAAAGAAAACTAGTGAGAGATGTGTCTAAAAACCCCAGAACAGCTGCCAAGACACTATTGAATGACTTAACCAAGTCAGGAATTGTAGTCTCAAAGAAGGCAATCACTAGAACCCTGCACAAGAATGGGCTGCGAGGTTGCAGAAAAACTCCTGCAGAAGAGACAACTTCAAGCCAGAATGAAGTATGCCGAGGACAACCTGGAAGTGGGTCGTATGAGATTAAACTAGAGCTCCATGGAGATGCTGCTTATGTTTGGAGAAAGAAGGGAACCCAAAGAACACCATCCTCACAGTAAAACATAGTGGTAGGAGTATTATGTTGCTGGGATACTTCAGTGCATCTGGAACTGGGAATCTCATCAATGTGGAAGGAATCGTGAAGAAAGAATATGTGAAGATTTTGAAAGAGATCCTCAAGCAGTCAGGAACGAAAGTTGGTCTGGGTCGTTGCTTTGTCTTCCAACATGACAGCAATCCAAAACATACATCCCTCTTGGTGAACAACTACCTCCAAAAGACCAAAGTGTACGTTATTGATCAGCCTGTACAAACCCTGACTTGAAATCTGTGGGGTGAACTGAAGGCCAAGGTCCATGACAGAAGACCATCAAATCTGTAGGCGCTTGAAAGATTTGCTGAAGAAGAATGGGCTGGGACTACTCAGGAGATGTGAGACTTAATGAAAACTACAACAAACAACTGCAGGGTGTTATCTAGCAAAAAAGATACACAAATGACTGTCATCGTCATCAAGTTACACTGTACCCTTTGGAAGCCCCCTCATTTTCTCATAGGCTGGCATACATGGTTTTCTTGTAATATAATGGTTTTAAGCCATTTCCCATTTACACATACTTAAACTGTGACTTTATGGTCACAGATTGATATTGCACCATTTAATCACTCTTGGAGTTTTATGTCCTATACTCAGGTTAGGCTATCAAATATCCCTCTCTCTTGAATATTTTATGACACTATGCCTTCCTCTTGCTCAGGGAAATGTGTCATCTGAGCTAATCTGCAGTCGTTGGCTTCTAACGCTGCTCCTTCTCCCTCGAAGCAAGAGGGATTCAGTGAGTTTTGTTGCCAATGGCCATGTGAAATATTCATTTTAATTAATTGTCATGCTCTTAAGAACTAGTGCACAGTGACTAATCCCACTTTCCCAAGATTATCAGATCATTTTTGTATGAGCCATCCAATCTTCATTTGACTTTGCTCTTGCATTAATGTGACTATAACATTGTTATAAAAATAGTGGCAAGTAGTTGCAATTTGCACAATGAAACGAGGCTGTTTGTTGAATCTGAGTTAGAGAGATCTCCTTTAGGAAAGAGTGTTCAAGCACAGCTTTGAAACCTCTTACAGATCGTGTATTGTACTCCATGACATAAGAATAAAGGCTCAATCTGTGATTTAATCAAAGCCTGTCCAAGTGTCACTCACGTGTTGTGCTTTGAAATCCTGGAATGCATTTCATCATACTCTCCTCAGTTAAAAAAAAAAAGTAATTCATAAAGTGAACTGCATCATGTCATTTTATCATGCTGTTATACAAAATAAGGGTGCTAGAGAGTGCCTTCTAAGTGGACTTTTAAGTTCTCAGTGTTTATATCATTTACTTTATTTATTTTGATAGCAATACGTAACTGAACCAAGTAGATACATAACAC